>JANEYF010002426.1:0-118826 GCA_029963845.1 Rhamnusium bicolor | reverse complement strand
TGGCCTGTCAGCCACTCGGCTGATTTTTGGCAGGCCGGTATGATCTTCAGTTCCGAGAGCAGCGTAGGCTTTATCCCTCCAAGTACACCGATTATTAGGACGACCATTTTGACCGAGTAGCCTGGATACAGCACTTGGAGCTCGTACCGGAGATCGCGATATTTGGTCTGTTTCTTCTCCTCCTTCAAGGTGATGTTTTTCTCCGCAGGTGCCGAGAACTCGATGACATACATCAACTTGAGTTGATGGTCGAGGAGGACTATGCCAGGCTTGTTGGCTTGGATTAGCCTGACAGTCGGGAACGAGTAGTTCCAGTAAATCCGGCATTTCTCGTTCTCGACAACGGACTCAATATGTCCGGGGCGTAAGGCAGCACTGGTGTCTGGTCTCCCCCGTACGAGTGCCTTAGATGGTAGTATAGCACTCGTAATGCCGCGTTATGTCGGTGGATGTGGGCCGAAACCGCGTATATGGGGCATGCAGAAAGTAAGTGCATCAGCGATTCCGGCGCCTGATGGCAGGTCCTGCAGTTGATATCAGGAACCTCTACACGCCACACGCGGCTACGGTAGACCAAGGTGTTGATAACACCATCTTGGCAGGCCATAATGAATCCCTCGGTCTCTGACTTAAGCCCGGCTGACCTTAGAAAGGCGAATGTCAGCCTGGTCGATAAACCCAGTGTTTCTATGTTCTTATAGAAGACACCATGCTGGGGTTTATCGACGTGCTGCCGAAACAGATTTTTCTGTTCGACAGCTCTGATTCGGGCTTTCAGCCGATTTGGCTGAAGTTCGGTGACTAACACTGCAGCAGCACCTCGCCGGCCTCCTCGCCTGATGTCAAATGCGAGACCGAGTTCATCTGCGGCTCTTTTTGCTGCTTTGAACAATCCTGTTCCCACTCCTACAGTTTCGTGATGTTTTACGAACCGCAAGAGGGGATCTGAGCTCCTGAGGATGTTACATGCCATACTTAGTACAACTCTGCCATGCGTACACTCCAGGCTCAAGTGTCCTCGGCCCCCCGTTGACGTGGGAGGTACACACGAGGAACGGACGATCTAGGATGAATACTTCTGTGAATATTCATCATCTTGCGGGTATCTCTGTCTAATTGGCGCAGCTCATCTACCGTCCACCTTACTACTCCGAAGGAGTAGAGCAGAACCGGAACGGCAAGCATATTAGTTGCAGACACCTTGTTCTTCCCCGAAAGTTCGGAAGACCAAATCTTTCGAAGTCGGTGTCTGTACTTGGCGCGGAGGGAATCTTTTATTTGTGTTACATCCTGGATATGCCTTTGTTGCACACCCAGATACGTGTAGGTCTCTCCGGCATCCAGATGTCTTAGGATGCTTCCGTCTGCAAGCTGCGCATCTTCAGGGTATTCCCCGCATCGTCCTCTCTTGAGGTGGACGACTACACATTTGTCCAACCCGAACTCCATACCAATTGCCCGCGTATATTCTTCGACCACCCTAAGAGCGTTTTGTAGTTCGCGCTTTCCAGATGCATAAAGTTTAAGGTCATCCATATAGAATAGATGGGTGACCTTATGCCTCCGGTCGCTGGGTGGTCCACATTGATATCCGCGGGTTTGGCGGGCCCAACAGATAGCGCCAGCAGTGAGATGCAGAAGAGGAGAGGACTCAGGGAGTCACCCTGTAAAACTCCTCTCCTAAATGCTACCTGCTCTGTCGTGACCCGTTGTGCACCTGATGTTATGGTGAAGCGGGTCTTCCAGAGCTGCAGCAGCTGTTCTATGCATCTCACTAGTGGTGCTGATGCCGCAAGACATTCGAGCAAGTGCAACATTAGCTGATGCACTTGTTTTTTTTTTTTTTTCGGTTGCCCGACGCTGGACAGTCCTCCCGTGGCTTCCGACGCCTCACGGGAGTCGCGCCAGCACATTAACCTCAGCCACTCCCCACATCCCGCAGGGTTAGTGACTGTAGGCTCCGAAATCGTGTGCCCTAAGCAGACGGAGAGAACCAAGAATGACCGCCTTCTGCATTTGGCCTGCCAGCCACTCAGCTGATTTTTGGCAGGCCGGTATGATCTTCAGTTCCGAGAGCAGCGTAGGCTTTATCCCTCCGAGTACACCGATAATAAGGACGACCATTTTGACCGAGTAGCCTGGGTACAGCACTTGGAGCTCGTACCGGAGATCGCGATATTTGGTCCGTTTCTCCTCCTCCTTCAAGGTGATGTTATTCTCTGCAGGTGCCGAGAACTCGATGACATACATCACCTTGAGTTGATGGTCGAGGAGGACTATGTCAGGCTTGTTGGCTTGGATTAGCCTGACAGTCGGGAACGAGTAGTTCCAGTAAATCCGGCATTTCTCGTTCTCGACAACGGACTCAATATCTCCGGGGACGTAAGGCAGCACTGGTGTCTGGTCTACCTCGTACGAGTGCCTTAGATGGTAGTATAGCACTCGTAACGCCGCATTATGCCGGTGGATGTAGGCCGAAATCGCATATATAGGGCATGCAGATAGTAAGTGCATGAGCGATTCCGGCGCCTGATGGCAGGTCCTGCAGTTGATATCAGGAACCTCTACACGCCACACGCGGCTACGGTAGACCAAGGTGTTGATAACACCATCTTGACAGGCCATAATGAATCCCTCGGTCTCCGACTTAAGCCCTGCTGACCTTAGAAAGGCGAAGGTCAGCCTGGTCGATAAACCCAGTGTTTCTATGTTCTTATAGAAGACACCATGCTGGGGTTTATCGACGTGCTGCCGAAACAGATTTTCCTGTTCGGCAGCTCTGATTCGGGCTTTCAGACGATTTGGCTGAAGTTCGGTGACTGACTCAACATCAGCACCTCGCCGGCCTCCTCGCCTGATGTCAAATGCGAGACCGAGTTCATCTGCGGCTCTTTTTGCTGCCTTGAACAATCCTGCTCCCACTCCTACAGTTTCATGATGTTTTACGAACCGCAAGAGGGATCTGAGCTCCTGAGTATGTTACATGCCATACTCAGTACTACTCTGCCATGCGTACACTCCAGGCTCAAGAGTCCTCGGCCCCCCCCGTTGACGTGGGAGGTACACACGAGGAACGGACGATCTAGGATGAATACTTCTGTGAATATTCATCATCTTGCGGGTATCTCTGTCTAATTGACGCAGCTCATCTACCCTCCACTTTACTACTCCGAAGGAGTAGAGCAGAATCGGAACGGCAAGCATATTAGTTGCAGACACCTTGTTCTTCCCCGAAAGTTCGGAAGACCAAATCTTTCGGAGGCGGTGTCTGTACTTGCCGCGGAGAGAATCTTTTATTTGTGATACATCCTGGATGTGCCTTTGTTGCACACCCAGATATGTATAGGTCTCTCCGGCATCCAGATGTCTTAGGATGCTTCCGTCTGCGAGCTGCGCATCTTCAGAAAATTCCCCGCATCGTCCTCTCTTGAGGTGGACGACTGCACATTTGTCCAACCCGAACTCCATACCAATTGCCCGCGTATATTCTTCGACCACCCTAAGAGCGTTTTGTAGTTCGCGCTCTCCGGAGGCATAAAGTTTAAGGTCATCCATATAAAATAGATGGGTGACCTTATGCCTCCGGTCGCTGGGTGGCCCACATTGATATCCGCGGGTTTGGCGGAGTCCAACAGACAACGGCAGCAGTGAGATGCAGAAAAGGAGAGGACTCAGGGAGTCACCCTGGAAAACTCCTCTCCTAAATGCCACCTGCTCTGTCGTAACCCGCTGTGTACCTGATGTTATGGTGAAGCGGGTCTTCCAGAGCGGCAGCAGCTGTTCTATGCATCTCACTAGTGGTGCTGGTACCGCAAGGCATTCGAGCAAGTACAACAATAGCTCATGTGATGTTGTATCAAATGCCTTGCGGTAATCAATCCAGGCCATCGATAGATTCCGCTTGTATTGCACAGAATCCTGTGTAATACAGCGGTCTATCAGCAGGCTGTCCTTGCAACCTGCCATGCCCTTCTTGGAACCACGCTGTTCGTGTATCTGCTGGAAGACCGGATCAACAGACCTCAGCGTCCTAGCATACAAGATACGTGTAAATATCTTGTAGCAGGAGTTAAGGCAAGTGATCGGCCTATAATTCCTCGGGTCGGAAAGATCCCCCTTTTTGGGGATAAGCACAGTACGTCCCTCGACAAACCAGTCCGGAATCTGCTGCCCCTCGTTCAACCATAAGTTGAAAACTCGCACCAGACGGCGGTGAGTGGAAGGAAATTTCTTCCACCACCAGTTGTTAATGCCGTCTGGGCCCGGGGCAGC
The DNA here is from genome assembly GCA_029963845.1 of Rhamnusium bicolor. Classification (NCBI taxonomy): domain Eukaryota; kingdom Metazoa; phylum Arthropoda; class Insecta; order Coleoptera; family Cerambycidae; genus Rhamnusium; species Rhamnusium bicolor. The sequence continues at coordinate 114,554 of JANEYF010002426.1, read as the reverse complement.
GAAGTTCTTGGTACCAACAAGCGCTTGTTGGACTTCCTCCGTACTGATTGCCGGGCACACTTCTTCTGGCTCTTCAAGATGTCTGTGGCACAGAGCCTCGAAGTGTGCTATTGCTGGAGTGTCGCTATTGAATGGACGCGTCGTTTCGTAGGTTCCCTTCCAGAAGGTTTCGACATCTTCTACAGTCGGCGGATTCTCGACAACACGCTGTGGCTCTTGAAAGAGGCGGGAAGGATTCGTACGGAACAAAGTGTTTTGTTCCATACTCCTGACCCGCCTCTTCAATGTTTTCTTTATCGCCATGAGCGCTCGGATCCTATCTAGACAGTGCTGCTTAATGGTAAGCATCACTGTCAGATTTAGAGTATGGTGTTGACGTCTTAATCCGGCTGCTATGCGCCGGATTCTGGGAGTAAAGACTCTACCAGTCGTCTTATATTCCACCACACTCTGGATCCGAGAAGCGTGTTGTCTGGCCGACTGTATTTTGCCCTCGATTTTTTGTACACGCCGCTTGGCTTTCTCGACCCCGTGATTGGTTGACCTCTCACGGGGGACGAGTTGCTTCGCGGCGTTGTACACGGCACAGTTGATTTGCCAGATGTCTACATCCTCCGGAATTTCCTCATCGATGACCGCGTCCATTCTAGCCAGGTCTTGTGGCTTTAGGTTAGCCCTGGTGTTAAGGCTAACCCTCGTCCTTAAGTCTACGTCGGTGAACTCTAAAGGATGTTCCCCATCAGCTGGTAATTGCCGCGGTGGGACTGCGGCTGGCAGTTCTTCCAGCTGACGGGGTGCCCTTACGTAACCTGTCCTGCGCAAGAAGGATACTTGATCTCTCAGGTGTTGTTGAGAGAAGGCGCGATGCTCTGGATGCATTTCGCACCAAAGTGCATGCAATCGCGCCATGTATCCCCTTCGCTCAGGTTCGCTACTCTCGCGGCAGGTCAGCAAATCATCTTTTAGTTCCCTCGTCCACTTAAAGCGTCCATGTACAATTGCGGTGTCGTTATCGTTTGGACCGTCCGGTAAGGCCCCTCCCATCTGTCCCTGACCTCCATCCGACTGAGGTCGATTGTGAGGGGCACTTCTTAGGTTGTAAGGAACCCATAGCAGTAGGAGTACCAGGGTGGTTAGCTCTGGTACTCCCGGCCGGCATTAGTCAGGCAGAGTTGCCTCTGCCTGTCCAGGGTGCACCAACGTGGAGGTTGCCGGTCCTTTGCACCCCTTTGTTGTTGTTATTATTATTATTATTATTATTATTATTATTATTAAAAACGTCTTTTAGAAATCCCCAAAAAAATCAGTTCATAGGGGTTAAATCCGGACTGTTAGGTGGCCATTTAATAGGTCTATTATTACCTATCCATATTGGGAATACATTATTCAAATGATCTCGAAGGGGTAGGACACTATGCGGAGTTGCCCCATCCTGCATCCAAATCATTTCATCAAGTTTGGCCTCCGGAAAATTCTGCAAAAGAATATTTTCTGCTTCTGGGATAATTATTTCCAGATAGATAACTCCAGTTAAAGTATAATCATAAAACATAGGCCCAAAAATTTTGTTTCTGAAAATTCTACACCAAACGCTAACAGTTTTTCTTCCTGATTTTTTTATTTGTTTTACCAATCTTTTTCTGTTGTGCTTGTTTTCCCACGACCTTCGATTTTTCCAATTAAAAACTCCTGCCGTAGACAAGGATGATTTATCAGTCCATAATATTTTAGTAAATATAACGTATGTTGGATTTTAGAATAACTTTTACCTAATTGACCGACTGCATTATTTATATTACATTCAGAATTTTCTAAAAAATAATACAATGTTTCAAAATAGTCTATTCGCGAATAAATATGGATGGGCTCACATTCGAAATGAAGCAGTATATCTAGCTTTTCTTCCTGGTCTACATGAACTACACGCTTTTTTCTACTATAACTGGAGGTATTATTCACCCTTCGGTAAATATTTTTAACGTATTTCATGATGGTGTTGGATGATTTGGATACAACACCCTATATGCTCCTTTTGCTGCACGTTTATTTTTGTTATTTTGTATACAACAAGTAAATATTTGGACGTTTTCTTCCTCGCTGTAAAACATTTTGATTATTTCATTAAAGAAATGTCACTTATCAAACATTATAGTTGTCATTTTCATAGCTCACATTAATAATATTAACTTTTCCATATTTACAGTAACTAGTTTAACTAAGATATTCAGCGTTTAATAACTCAAAAACGGTATATGGTAGGGGTAATATATGGTAAATTTTGAAATCAGGAACAAAGGATCATTCCAAAAATATAATAATATATAGGGTATCCTATTTAAAAAGAAATATTTTTTGTATCCCCTGAAATCTGCACGCTGCTGTACTTTTGATAGCATTGTAACAAAATTCAGTCATAACCACATAACTTTTATTTAAATTTTTTTTCTATACGCAATAATAACGATGATAAGGGGTGGGTAATTTATAATGAATAACTCTGTACATATTATAAATGGACGTGTTTGAAAATAAACGTTGATGATTTTACTAGTATTATTTATTAAGAATTATGAGTTGGTTTGTCGAGAGTTACACCTAGATCATGGAGTAATGACTGAATTTCTTAAATGACAAATTAAATTGTGGATATTCAATAATATGAAAGATTTGTACTTACTATATAATCCTTCTTTTAATCATGTTTCACAAACACTCAATGCGATTCAAACCAGACGAGCAGGCTGGCCAGTCCAGAAGTGTGACAGCTTCTGTTTTCAGAAAGTCACTAGCAGCTCTGTTGTTATGTGAAGGTGCATTACCTGTCACGAAAGAAAATTAAATCACCTAATACTGCATCTTTCCACATCCTAACTATAGGTCCTAGCATCAAATTAACATACCTACAACCGGTTACACTTTTGCAGTATGGAGTGCAAAGAAGTTTTTCTCCCATCATAATGCCTCCCAGAATATTACAGTTCCTCCTTTATATTTTGGAAGAGTTCTGACAGTTTGGAGTCTAGTTTGTTGTCCGTGTCGACCTCTTAGAACTCGAAATCAACTATCATCTGCTCTAAGACAAATTTTGGTATCTCATGGCAATTCTCATTGTATATGGGGCATTCATATACATATGGAACAAAGTGGAAATTATGAGGAGTAAAGAAATTCTATTTTATTCATGGGTGTATTATAGAGTACCATTGTTTTACTTTAATAAAATATTTTGCGATTGTTTTGCGGTAGAATTAATTATTTTTAGTTTTTATCCATTAACTATACCACTTTGTCCCACGTTCCCCTACAATCTTGGAATTATTTTTTAATTAATGTGAATATCCAGATTTTAACAATTAATCTGAAATATAATTGGGTCCTACGTGGCAATCTATATTTTTTAAATGTATAGTTAAAATAATATTACTTAAAAGACAGTATAATTTCATAGCCATTTAGACTACAGTTGTAGGGGAAGAGCAGCTTTAAAGTTCAATTACCCGAAAGTATAATTGCCTACGGGCAAATACTCTAAGTGCTGGCTGTAGGCCGTAAAAAGGGTACTAAAAAGCCGAAGCAAGATGTGATGCCAAACGTCATTAGGTGGATCGTGGTAGTCGGGTTTGGTTTGTAGTTAGATAAGACCACAGCCTGGTTTTTGTAACACTGAGATTACTCTCCCTATATTGGGTCGTGTTGCTGACCCTTATTTCAAGCTGTAACTTTGTACTCGCCCTTAATATAACTCTGACAGAATAATCTATATTATTAGACGGGTTTATTTATAGTCAGGAACGCTCTTCCACAAAAAGTATATTTCTAAAACGCTACTAAACACCATTTTTAGAAAAGAAATAGGATAATTAGGTGATGCGGACAGGATGTGTTTTATATTCTTCAGTTATTGCTTGACCCAGTCATAAATTTATCAACTAATTACTTACTGAAGTTCATTAAATATTTTACTAGTGCTAAATGTTAACTTTGAATTAATATTAACAGTAATCGGTTAATATTGATTAAAATCATATTTTTTAACCATTTGCATGTAAACCTTAGCCGATAGAGGTGGTAAATCGATCACCTTTAAAAACAAATACCTAACTGTAAAGTTAAAAATATTAGAGATAGTGACACTATCTACAACTTTATCGACATACATACATCTTTGACATGATATGATGAGGTTTATAAAGAAAATTGAAAATATTATGAATAATGTTGTATGATAATAATATGTATTCGTACTACTTGGTCAAGATATTGGCGAAGTAATATATTTATGATAATACAATAATTTTTTATACTGCATATACAGGGTATTTCCGTTTTAATGAGCAAGACTTCACCACTCATATTTTTGTTGGAACACCTATTCTCTAATATATAATATATATTATTAAGACACAGACATCTCGGAATGCAATTTATAGTGCAATGGACATCGTCCGTGTTGAGGTCTCGCGACACTGAATGTACACTTCCTAACGAAACAGTCAGGGCTAAAGTGTGTCGAGAATGTCCTTAGGAAAGGGTGTTTTTTTCCATTACCGCAAAATCCTGTGCTTGTCGGGCTGCTGTCCGAACGAGATAGGTTTTCTATGCATAAGCATATCCAGACCATGTGGAAATTCAAACTGGGAAACGTTGCGTATTTTTATAGATGTGCATGTATTTTCGATCTAAGCAAGATATAAACATTAAGACGACTCTATGGATGTATACAGTGACAGTAAAACCCTTTGTAACATTTGTGTCGTTGATGTCATAGAGCTTGTTGTAGCAGTCCACAATAATTATGGTCCGCTTATGTCAAGTTCAAGGACAAACTTCTTTAACCACCATTGTACAATGAAATGGAACTTGAAACCATGATAGCAACTTACAGATTGCTAAAGAATGGGGCATACCAATGCTCTAGCTGCACCGGCAAAGGCCGTTACAGAATGGCTTGCCGTAAGACTTAAACTGTATGACGTATAACATAAACTAAAACCAATACCGCTGCCAATTACTTGGGGTTAAGAACTTCCGTTGTGAACGATTTTTCTCATCAACGAACTCAATCTCTTCCTTGACCTCTAGAATGTGTGTACCAAATTTGAAAGCTTTATCTCAATAACTGTAGCTGCTATCGCGAACCAGACAGACACACAGACAGAACACTTTTTCTGTCTGAAATTTTGTTTGTCGTCATAATTCGTCGAGGTTCGTCCAGAAATGCAATAAAAATTACCAAAATTTTTTTCACGAATACATAACTTCCTCACTTTGAGGGGTGAGGAAGTAATATATGCTTTTAAATATTCCATTACACAACCTGCGGATAAGACGTAAGAGCTTATGCTGAAAGTTGACAATTTCCGTTCGATGAATTTTTACATTCGCCATAAAATATTCAAGATTCACTCTCGCTACATTGACAGATGACCAAATGCTTAATTTAGCAAACCAAATAGGTAAAGTTTACTAGTAATTGTGTGCTAAGATATTTGATTAAAGTTGGTAAGAACTCAATACGTTAAAGCTTATTCTGAAAATGGTTCATGAATATACTGCAAATATTGTTTCGGAGTAAAAATACTTATATGTGGGAAAATAATTAAGGGGACGAATTGTTTATTGACTTAGTGAAAACTTATGCTCATTTATAGACAAGAATGGAAACAATACAAGGATATTATAAACACAAAACTGACTTCTGATTAGGGTAGTCATGACCGACTAGTTAAAATAGAATTTTAAATAGTAGGGCTACTATTTAAAATTCTGTTTTTTTAACTAGTCGGTCGTGACTACCCTTCACATAATTGTTATAGGAATGGGGTTTTATCAAGATATCCAGAACCAACTGGGAACAAATATGTGATAAAATTAAAACAATGAGCAAGAACTAATATCTAATTAGCAGCAACAAGAAATAGATTTTTTTTATTACAATGCAGAAAAACGGACCGAAGCCCTACTACTTAAAATTCTGTTTTATATATGAGCATAAGTTTTCACTAAGTCAATAAACAATTCGTCCCATTAATTATTTTTTCCACATATAAGTATTGTTACTCCGCAGCAATATTTGCAGTATATTCATGACATTTTTAAAACAAACTTTAACGTATCGAGTTCTTATCAACTTTTATCATTATCTTAGCACACAATTACCAGTAAACTATACCCATTTGGTTTGCTAAATTAAGCATTTGGTCATCTTACGTCTTATGCCCAGGTAGTGTAATGAAACATTTAAAAGCACATATTACTTCCTCGCCCCTCAAAGTGAGGAAGTTGTATTCGTGAAAAAAATTTTAAAAATTTTTATTGCATTTCTGGACGAACCTAGACGAATTATGACGATACGCAAAATTTCAGACAGAAAAAATTTTCTGTCTGTCTGGTTCGCGATAGCAGCTACAGGTTTTGAGATAAAGCTTTCAATTTTGGTACACATATTCTAGAGGTCAAGGAAGAGATTGAGTTCGTTGATGAGCAAAATCGGTCCCAATGTCTAAAAGAAATATTAATGACATTCCACCAATACGACTTTTTTGAAACGTCAAAATGTGACTTTTTTGAAATGTCAAAGTGACTTTTTTGAAACGTTAAAATGTGACTTTTTTGAAACGTCAAAAAATGTGACTTTTTGGAAACGTCAAAAATTACTTTTATTATAAACTCCACCGCACGTCGAGTTTTACTACGGTGAGGAAGTTCTGATCCCCAAGTAATTGGCAGCGGTTTTGGTTTTAGTTTATGTAATACGTCATACAGTTTAAGTCTTACGGCAAGCCATTGTGTAACGGCCTTTGCCGGTGCAGCTAGAGCTTGGTATGCCCCATTCTTTATCAACCTGTAAGTTGCTATCACGGTTTCAAGTTCCGTTTCATTGTACAATGGTTGTTAAAGAAGCTTGTCTTATATTAGAAATGAAATGTTATTCGTTTTTAAATATATCTAGTTTATTTAAAAAAAAATTTAATTTATTTTTTAGAAAAAAATTATTTTATTTTATCAATTATTTCTTTTTTTAGAGCTGTTTATTTAAACTTGACACAAGCGGACCATAATTATTGTGGAATGCTACAACAAGCGCTATGACATCAAGGACACAAATGTTACAAAGGGTTTTACTATCACTGTATACATGCAAAGAGTAGTCTTAGTGTTTAGGTCTTGCTTAGATCGAAAATATATGCACATCTATAAAAATACGCAGCTTTTTCCCGTTTGAATTTCCACATGGTCTGGATATGCTGATGCATAGAAACCTACCTCGTTCAATTCGAACAGCAGCCCGTCAAGCACAGGATTTCGTGGTAATGGGAAAAACACCCTTCCCTAAGGATATTCTCGGCACACTTTAGCCCTGACTTTTTCGTTAGGAAGTGTACAATCAGTGTCGCGAGACTTCAACATGGACGATGTCCATTGCTTCATAAATTGCCTTCCGAGATGTCTGTGTCTTAACGCTTCCAGTGGTAAACAATTTCATAAAATATGAATGAAAGTTTCTTCCTCCATATCTAGTAGAAGTGGTAACTAGAAGAAGTCCAGTTACTGGTAGAGCTAGAGTCTTTATGTACTCTAGCACATGACCTGTCATATTCCATCTTGCATTTTCCAGCATACTGGGAGTAGTGGATTGTTTTCCATAAAATTATAGCACACCATTGATTAAAATACTAAATTATACCACATTGAAGATAAAAATTTTACTTTTACTTAAGAAAATAACTGTCCTAAAAATATCTTGCAAAGAACTGTTTTCCGACAAAAGTTACTTATTTCAAATCCTCATTTTTTTACCCTTCTTCTTAATAAAACAACAAAATCTGTAATGCTTTTTGAACAATTAAGTACATGCAGATAATTGTGTGTAGCACAAAGTTGGGTTTTTCATTGTAAAATACAATATTATTGAAAAATATTTTCTTTGAATTCTTTGAAATGCCCCATTCAAATTCACCACTTTTCGCTATCTATGTCATTGGATACAATTTTCTTTTTTGTTTCTTGTGCTTTAAAATACACCGCCTTATGTACAAAATTTGAGGAAAATTTTTTTGTTTTTTAAAGTTATTAAATAATCTCAATAAATTTATAACTTAACAACACCCTATATGTATTTTTTCTGAAATTTTTCGATTTGTTGAATAAGATTTTTTATATTATTTTTAATTAATCTATTCTTGACCGAAATTTCCTCGAATAGTATTGAAATATAATATAAATAGTATTGAAACAAACATGTTATAAACAGATTGTCTTGTACTTTGATGCAACGGTAATGTCTTCAATACTAAAGAGATGCGAGTGTCCAAGAAAATGGAAGACGTCGAGCAATTTATCTAGCTTTTAGTTTCAATACTTTGTCTTATTTTGTCAAATCATTAGAAATTAAAGTTTCTGTTCATTTACCTCCACAATTTGCATATTACATAACACCTCAACTAAAAATGTTTCATTTCATGGTTAGTTCAAATCTTGCATGGAAAAATTTTATGAACAAGTGCCAACTATGTTCATAGCCTAGCAAGTATGCTGAAAAAACTTTTTCCAATTGTTGCGACCTCATCATACAATTTTTGAGGTTGTAATATATCTTTTGAAAAGTACATAAAATGTTATATTTAATCAATGTAAAATCCAAGATGGTGCCTGTAAGAAAAACACAAAGTTATCTTGCCTATCTTGGAAATCAGTGAAGACAGAAAAATTTTGCTATCAATATTAGATATATTTTCAAAAAGCGTTCTAATAATATGGAAGTTTCCAACCCATATAAATAATGATTAAGAAGTTGTGGAGGAAACAAAAAAGGCATCTTACAATTTTTTTTAAAATTACTCGAAAATTTGAAAACAGATTCGATAAAGATGCTATGAAAATCTGCAAAACTTTCCCCATTTAACTAACGTTCTATCTCCGTTAATAACGATAGAAATATATCCATCCCAATTTGGTACTTACTGTATATCATTTTGTCAAATAAATTATTGCCTTGTAAACGTGTGCCTGGAATCAACCATTAAACAAAGCAAATAATAAAATAAAAATGTCGACATTGTATGACCTCATTTTTTCTATATTATTTTTGTTATTTACTTTTTTATATAATATATATAGCAGCGGATGTTAGCACGTAATATTGTGATCTATTAAGGTTTTCGGCATGTAAGCTATAAATGTGTTCTAAAAGTTCCATAATATAAAAATAAAAGTCACTTTTGTCGTCATCTCAGTTTTGGGTTAATAACAGTACCAGCACGAAGGCACATATTCTACATCCTCGGTCGTATCGTGATGAGTATATAGGATAAAACCTTTTTATATTGCCGAATAATTCATCTAGGTCATGACTTTTATAACAAACATTTGATAAACAGGGTAGTCGTAAAATTTAGTACGTATTCCCCATGGAAAAATTTAGTTCATAGGAATATAACTTAAATGTACCATATAAACTGTTGATTACCACGAATCTGCATTACGTATTTAAATGAAATATTTTACTGATTAAATTTTATTACTTAAATAAACCGGGTTATTAAAAAGCGATTGTCATTTTCAAAACTACGTTCCTACCCCATCAGTTTAATGTATTATTGTGGCAATTAAACTTCAATTAGTTTGCCACCAATTGTGTTTATAACGGCGTCGATCAAAGTCCAAGTAAATCCATTTCGGAAATCAGTTCCGCAAAAAGAAATGCAATCATTTGTTTTTAATTCTGGTAAAACCCTGGGTGGGTGATAAATGCAAGATATAAATAATTATTTTTTTATTCGAAAAGTGGCATTTGGTTTTAATATCTGGACTCCTTTTTATACCAGGTATTGCTTTTTGTTGTTGTTGCTAAGCGCCTACATTTCCGGTCGAAAAATTCTTTTAGGATAGTTATGAACAAAATTGTCGATACCATAAATAAATGAAATAAACTGTCATGATATTATTATTAGATTTTGGAAGTGGAGTGAAGTCGATTACGATCAGATTTTTGAATTTAATTAAATATAATGGATAAAAATTTATTATTTTCTTCTTACAATCGAATGCAAAATAGTGTATGACACTAGGCCGAAAATGTTTTTCGTACACATGGTTGCAGGACGGCGTCGCCTCGTCCGGGAATTTTTTGGACACTAATTTATTATTACTTTATCTTAAAAACTCCCGATTCATTGAATAATTCTGAAGTTGTTTCACGAAACGAATATTGCAAATATTTTATTTTAGTCATTTTGGTGAGTATGATAATATTTTTAATAAGCTACTGAGTTTCATCTTCCTTCCACTTCATGTTAACCTGATAGTAAAAAAAATAATATAATCAAGTGATGTTTTATGGTACAAAGTTTATATTAAATATATGTATGTGCAATATCGTCTCATATATAAATACATAACATCCTTTGATGTTAACGTAATGTTATACGCTCACGTTGTGCGAAAATTTCAAAACATCTTCCACACGACAGACGCAACGTGTTCAAGTTACGAGATGCAGTTATCCATGGTGCATTATTCCGTTTCAACTGTACTAATAAAACACTATAAAAACTTTATCTCTGGTGCCTTCTGAATAATTTTACACTGTCTAGATCACTGAATATTTCAGAAATTATGATATTTTATACTTAGACCGACAAAGATTTTATAAATGCCGTTACAATATTATTGTAACAACGTTGTAGCATTTTTTATTACATTTATTTTTCGGTATGCATAATTTTTATTATTAACAATTTTTTCTTTTTTTTCAGAAATTTCTGTGCTAAAGAAGAAGGTAAGATTACTAACTTTATTAGTTAATTTCAATAGTTTCAGACCAATCAGGTTAAAATTGCAGAACATTTTTACGCCTAAAAATATTGCCACTGACAATAAACAATTTTATTTAGTCGCCAAACAACTGTTGACAATAAAAAAATTATATGTGCTTATGAATGTTATTTAACCAGTATTGTAACGAAGAGATTTTTCCGTAAATTGTTTTCTGTTATAATAAGACCTACTTGGGTCGCTCTTTCACTTTGATACACCCTGTATCATACAACTTGTGTTAATATGTATTTCAAAATCCGCTTTGTACAGAGGGTTAATTTATTTTATGTCAAATACTTTTAAGAACGCTTAGTTCTCACGATAATTCCGCTAATGGGGAACACGAGTTGGGTCTAAAGTGCTCTCGCGGGCGCGACGAATTTTTTACGTAAAAGGGGTGCTTTTGCGCACATTTTGCCCTTATAAAGTCACATGGTTTGTCCACCCGTTTTCGCGGGTGTGGGGGGTGAATTTTAAAATATTCGTTTTTTGAAAAAGTGGTCACCTCGATGTCTGTATGGGACAACTAGACGAGTACAACGCCGTCAAGATCGCTTCGATAGCTCTTCCCGTCGCCGAGATATAAGCCCCGGAAAATTCCCCCTCCCCTTGCCGCCTAATAAGCAACAGAAATCTCTTGCAGCGACTTTTCGAGCTCCGTTTTGACCCCCTGAGGGCCATGGGGGCGACACGAGATGAAAAAACTTCCATCTCGACGCACCCCCACCATTGGGGTGCGTAGAGGGGTGCTACCTACCCCCGAGTTCAGACGAGGAGGGTCGCGACCCCCAAAAATACGTTCGGGAACGTCGAGGCCGACAAAAAAGTATAAGGGGAACGCGCCTTTTCGGCAAAATCGCGGGGGTCGTTCTACGTCGCGAACGACGCAAAAAAGCCTTATGGCCGAATTCGATCCGACGCGTCGTTACGGCGCGGCGGCCATCGGCGCGCCGAAAATTTTCGATCGTCCGAAAAAATACTTCGTCGGCACATTAAGGACCGCGCTCCCGTGGACGGGGATTATTCACGCAGAGGTTTCCGTGAAAAAATTGGAGGGGGATGGGGGTGTCGGAGAGGGGGGCTAATTTCGGATCACGCCTTTACGACAAAATCGTGTGGGGCGTGTCGTTTTCCGTCGCGAACGACGCAAAAAATCTGGTGACCGAATTCCATCCGACGCGTCGTAACGGCGTGGCGGCCTTCGAAGCGCCGAAAATATTCGATCGACCGAAAAAAATACTTCGTCGGCAGTTTAAGGACAGCGCTCCCGTGGGCGGGGATTAATCGGGGGGAGGTTTCCGTGAAAAAATTTGTGAGGGGTTGGGGGGTCGGGAAGGGGGGGGCTAATTTCGGTATGCGCCTTTTCGTCAAAATCGCGGGGGGTTGGCGCTCTACGTCGCGAACGACGCAGAAAAGTCTAATTACCGAATTCGATCCGACGCATCGTAATGGCGCGGCGGCCAATAATACACAAATTTTTGTTGCTACAGAGGAGGATGCCTTGTACAGCGCCAAGGGTGCGCGTAGCGCACGCAACTAATGCACATATCAGACTGTTCACCCGCTCATACTGTTCACCCGTTCTCACTTGTTATTTCAATCCGGTTTAGTTTTCAGGGTAACATTAGTTGTTTTATTACTGTGTTTATGTAAGCCAAGTAAGAGGAAAGAATTTTAGTTTAAGGTAATCGATTTGAGAGCCAAGCTTCATATTAGAAATTTAGTTAATATAATTATCTTGATTATAGACAACCGTTATTTTGCATTCACCCAGTACATTTGAAAATAGGGTAGGATGATAGTTGATATTAGGAAGGAAAGCATTTGTTAAAAGCAAATCCATTTCTATTTTTATAATAATTTACAATATGCGAAATTCAGTAATTTAGTTTGAATATTAATTCATCCTCGTTTTGATTATTTTCTTTTTGGAAACATAGTTTTAAATTATGAGAAAGCGATTCCTAGTCTCAGAATATTTTATAAACATTTGTTTATATTAAACAACGCAGGCAACTTATTTAACCGTATTTCACTAAGCTTGCTTAAAGAATTTTTGCCCATCCACATCAACCGCAATTCTGTTCCTTGCGCAGTGAGTCACGTGACATTCGCGTAATCTGTTGAGAACAAAACTTCTAACATGGACTGAAAGAATCACTTCTCAAGTGAGAGTTCGAAGTGTACAGTTGTACTAGTAAGCAGCTCCAGAGTCCACCGCAACCAGATAGTGGTAAGAAGCACTTTAACCGTTTTACTATTTTTTATACATTTACCGTTTGTACCATTTTACGATTTTATTTGCATTTTTTCGTTTGTACCATTTTGCTGTGTTATTTTCATTTACCGTTTGTACCATTTTTACTGTTTCATTTGCATTTATCGTTTGTATCCGAACGCCTGCTTACCCGACCCGCTGGAAATTTTCGGAAATCGTTAAGTAAACCACGGGTTATATATTCAGAAACGAGCATCGGGAATACTCGGTTGTTAATATTTGATGATTATATAGTTATGCACCGATGGAATTCTAGTATCTAGCATGTTTGAGTAGAATCCGATCACAGTATCATACGCGAAGAATCACGAGTGAAATTCCAGTACCTAACATATTTGAGTGGAATCCGATTTCACAATGAAAACGCGAAGAGATATGAGTGAGTTTCCAGTATCTAGCATATTTGAGTGGAAACTGATCCAGTGTCCCGGGATGTAATACACTATTTGCTCCGTTTGACACTCGATTTCAATAGAGATAATTTGTAATCAAGTACGCTCGAAGTTGATGTGATAACCTCTAACCTCATACCGACCCCTGGACATTCAGTTTCTTCACTGAGTTATCCTAGCTTCTATCATACCGCTGGTAGAATAAAGTGGTGTTCCTACACTTTAAAACAGGAGCTGGCGCTTGAGATCGTTCCGCAATAAAAAGTTCAAAGTACCGCTGTTGTGCTGAAGTGACACGGTACAACAAAAAATTTGCATTTTGTTTGGTATACGTTACAGTATTAAAAAAAAAAAGTTGGGAAAGGAGTAGAATAAAACCTTATGAAACATTTAGTGATATAATAAATTAAGAAAATGTGTAAGTTTATATAAATCAACTTGCTAAAAACTTTATAAAAAGAAATAACGTTTTCTCTTGATTTTAAGGTAAAATGGGTAACTAATACCAAATAGAGCTCTGATTGCATGGTCTAGGACCCAACGCAAAAAAAGTATCAAATAGAAATTTACTGACATTTCAGAATTTTAGTTAGGAGGTCCAGTTTCCAAGGTAGAAACTTCAAGGAACAATAGAACATCGAAAAAAAGATATGATTTTGCTACATAAACATTGCCTCTACGAAAAAATTACAAGAGAGATAAAAAATGTCATAGAATCCAAAGAATAGTGACTAGAACCAGTGGCGTAGAGATTCCAGTTTGACGCCACTGGTGATGTTCGTAAACTTTTGTAATATGGAAATATCAGTGCTCCATGAGATATTTTACATCACCAAATATTTTTTTATTATTGTCGGTCGTTTGAGGGATATTTTAAAAAAATTATTTAAAAAATAAAAACATCAAAAGACGGTGCATTTTACAGGTTTATGTAGAAAACTATTTTTTTTCGATGTTCTATCGCTCCCTGAAGTTTCCACATTGAAAACTGGATCACCTAATATTGTACTTTTATCGTGACCGAAGTTCTTACGTAATATATATACATATACATATATATATATATATATATATATATATATATATATATATATATATATATATATATATATATATATATATATATATATATATATATATATATATATATATATATATATATATATATATATATATATATATATATATATATATATATATATATATATATATGTATATATATGTATATATAAATATATCTATATATATTACAATCTTCTCGAAATTCATAAAAACCAAAATCAATTTTAATATGAATTCCGACTATCATAACTATGACACAGTATAACCAGTAGATTATTTCAGCTATATTTCATTCATGTGTATACTCACAAGAAAAATCTAGGGATATTTTTACAAAATTATATAAGACATAAAAAACACAATTGCTTGATTTTTTCAAAATCAATTAAAAAGAAAATACGTATATTTATTTGAATGTCACTAGACTTTTCTTATGAGGATATAAAAGAAATCATTGTTTGTGTAGTTTATCATTCCATACGTGTTATAGGATGTATACAAGGTATTCTAACATGGGTATTTTACTATTGAATAAGAAACAATCGTAATGGAAGAGAAACCACTTAACAGATGATCAACATAAATTTAAGGATTCCAAACAAACAAAAGATGGTGACTGATTAATACCTATGTGACTAGGTTCAATGGTAATTTTATTATTCTCCAGCATATCACTGCTATTCTTATTAATTTTTTACATACATAGCTCCAAGAAATGTAAATGATTTATTTAGAAAATACATGCATGCGATTGTTTTAAGAAACATGTGAAACCTAAATATGAACTTTATTATATTGTTTAATTTTATTAATTCAAACTATTTTAATTTCCTTAATTACTGGAATAATAAATTTTAATTTTTGATATCCTTATATTTAATCTCCAAAATTAAGATTTTATTAAACTATTCCCTTGAATTTTAATTTACGTATTTGCTATCCCCACAAACATCTATACTCATAGATCTGTTAATTGAAAGTCCAGGTAACACTTACTCTCTACTTTATTAACTAATTAATAACTAACAACAATAGATCAATGACTCTCTTAATTATAATCACAATTAAACACTTTTAAGTATCTATCTTATTTTTTTACTCGTTCACTTTCAACTGAATGCTGAGTTCTCGGCCCACCGTCCGCGTTATTTATACATCTATTCACAGGGCCTAGAACATTCCAGAACATTCCCGGCCCTTCTCATATAATTCTAGTTTGATCTAACCAGTCTAGACAGTCCAGTGTCTAACATTGCCCCCTCCTTAAGCCTGAACATCCCAGTCAGGCAATTCGTTGTTCCCTGCATACTTAGCTAGTCTCTATATATGCACCACCTTCATCTTTAATTTTGGACTTTGCTGAATTCGGTATACGACGTTGTTTCTGGTGACAGTATATGGTCCTTCCCAAAGGTGGTGAAGCTTCGGGGATCTACCTTTTCTTCGTTCTGGGTTATATAACCAAATTAGATCTCCAGCCTCGTACTTTCCTGAATTAGCTTTAAGGTCATCATGAGCCTTCATACGGTCATTTACTATTCCAATTCTCTCAAAAGGAGTTCCAACGTTATATTGCCTCATTGTGCCCTTACTTCTTGTGTGTGGCCCCATTATTGCCGCGCAAATTTCATATTGGCGGCACCAAGCCTCCACATCTTGACAACTGTTTACCCAGTAGAATGTTTCTCTTATTTTTGTCAGGGTTTTGTTAATATCAAAATGTTCGCCAGACGTTCCATTAGGCACTTGCTGAAGTACTGTTGCTCCATGATACCTGGGGATTACCAGTTTCAAAGTAACTTTCATGCCATCTGGACTTTCCCAAGCTTCATTCAGTCCATCCTCTACTCTAAGGGAATCCCATTATGCCCACAAAGCCTTCTGTCCCACTGCCTTATCTGAAATGTCCTTCCAGTCGGATCGGGCTCCTGTTTCGTTCCATTCCATAATGGGACTAGTTTCTTTGTCTTTTAACTTCTCTTCTCATAATGTCTCTTCTGTCCAATCATCAGGAACATCAATTTTCACAGTGTTTACAATTAGTATCCCTTATTGTTTTTCCACCCGGTGGCAATGCTTGCAATCTTCCTGGCAGGATCCTCTGGAGAGAGCATATGCATTTCTATGGGTTTTCCCGGGACAATGTTCGATTTTAACATCGTAATGCTGCAGTTTTTCCATTCAGCGAGCTAGTTGGTCTTTTGGGGTCTTCAACTACAATAACCACTTCAATGCAGCGAGGTCGATCCCAACTGAAAATAATTTATAAATTTGACAATCGCCAATAGTTCCTTCCGTGTCACACAATAGTTACGTTCTGGCTTGGACAACGTCTTACTGAAATACTCAGTTACTTTTTCCTGTCTGTTTTAAATTTGGGAAAGAACACATCTAAAACCAGAATTACTAGCATTGGTATCTAATACGTAGAGACCATTCCATTGTGGGTATGAAAAAACTGGACTTGAGCATAGCGCTGAATGACGTTTCGCACTCTTGTGCCATTGGTACTGAATCTTCTCTTCTGTGAGCCGGTGTAGTGGCTTCGCAATATCTGCAAATTATTCCACAAATCATCTGTAATAAATGCATAAGCCAAGGAAGCTTCGTACTTCGTAAACACTTGGGTCTAGGTCCGTTCTTATTCCCTCCGAAGAGACATGTCTAAGGAATTTGATCTCTTGCTGAAACATTAGGCACTTTTTGGGGTTTAACTTCAGGTGTACATTTCAGATTCTTCCAAACACTTCTTGAAGGTTCTTCAAACGCTCCTTAAAATTCCGTCCCATAGCCATCACATCAAGATAAACTAGGCAAGTCTTCCAGGTTAATTCTCGTAGTATTAGTTCCATCAGTCTTTCAAACGTCGCTGGCGCATGCACAGGCCAAAAGGCATCACAATGAATTGGTAAAGGCCATTTTCTGTCGAAAAGGCTGTCTTGTCTTTATGATTTGGATGAAGCTCCACTTGCCAATATCCGCTTCAAGGGTTTAGAGTTAAAAACCACTGTTAGCCTCTCAGCGTACTTAGTGTGTCATTAATTCGGGGTACCGGATAGCTGTCTTTTCTTGTGACATCATTCAGTTTCCTGTAGTCGACACAGAATCTTAAAGTTCCATTTTTTCTTAGCAACCAAAACTACTGGCGACGACCAATGGCAGCTAATTGGCCAGTACTTATCCGATGTTGGACTATGTTGGTCTTTGTAAGAGCTTCTGTGTCCTTTGCAAATACTGTACTTTCTTTCTTCAAAAATTTTAAAGCTTCTCTATGTTTATCTGGAATAAATGTTCTAGCTGGGCACTTAACGTCTTTATAACTTCTTATTCCATATCTGCAGATGAGCTCCCACGATTTGTTCTTCACATCTCGCAATCCATGTGACTGGTTCGTAGGTACCAATTGCTTCTCCTTCTTTGAATATCACTGAGCGGGAATTTAGGTTAACGACGCTAATCGGTATCTTGTCTGTAGTCTTGGTTAAAGTCCGTGCCAGGATCACATTGTCTGTCATTTTAATTGAATCATCCTTCCCAACGAGGCTAAATGGTTATCACACAGAATTTTCCTCCAGGACTGCCTTAATTACTTTCTCTGTGTGTGCAGGAACTTTTACTGTTCTCGAAGTTAGTAGCCTAATATTGTAAAATATTTCATCTGCCGTTGAAAGAAGAATTTCTTCATTTTCAATCCTGAGAACTCGGTCTCCCACGTCAAATACAAATCCACACTTTTTCATAGCGTCTAATCCCAAAATGAAGTCATCTGTAATATCAACCATAATAACTTGGTGTTTAAAACATAAACGGATAATCTGCAGCTCCAAGTTGACTTCCCCCATGAACCGCTGCCCTATCTTGGGTAGCTGTCCGAATGACTATCCATTTTGTCCTTTATTTACTTTGAGACCCGTTATGAATCCTGCTCGTAGTATTGATGACATAGCTCCAGTATCGATTTTGAAGTCATTTATTCTTATTTATATAACCCTCCTACAGCAGACTACTTTGAATTCTCCGAGGCTGGGAAACTTTTATTTCTCGGACTTCACAACATTTCTTGGCCAGCGCATCCCTCAGATCTTTAGTTTTCCTGTGGCTCCTTAACCACATTAGCATTTACACTTTCTGGGCTGCGCTGACGACAGTTTCTCTTAATGTGGCCTACTTTGCCACACTTATAACAGCGGATAATTCCATACGGCCTCCTACTATTTTGTTGGTCTTGTTTCGGCTGGAAATTCGACTTTGTAGTTGGGTCATCATCTTATGTAGATCAGATATCTGGTTTTGTGTTGTGTTATCTGGCTTGTCTTCCTCCACACTCACGGCTCGTACTCTCTGATTCTATTGTGTGGTATCCATATAGGAAGCCTCAATTTCAAGTCTTCTAGTCCCTTACTTCCTCAATAAACGCTCCAACTGCTAGCTGTTGCTGAAACTCTATTGGTGCATCAGGATAAGCTAAATGGGCTAATCTCTCCACAGTAGCCTCGAACTCCTGGAGGGTTTCTCCACCCCATTGTCTGCGTGATTTCAGCTGGATCTGATATACTTGGGCGAGATGTTGGTCGCCATATCTTACTTCTAACGCTGCCTCCAAGATGCCAAAGTTTTGTTGCTATGCTGTAGGAATTGCGTGGAGCAGGTCTAATGCATGGCCCTCAGTGCTAATATCAACGCTGTTGCTTTTTCTTCATCGTTCTAATTATTTGAACGTGCAGCTGCCTCGAACTGTCTCTTATATCTTGATCATGAACCTTGACCATCAAAGGAAGGGGGATGTAATCTGGTATCAGACGAAAGTACTAACTAGCCACCCTTCTCTCTTAATTGTAGTTTGAGCCGGGCTATTTCTCCTTCAACGATACTGACTTTTCTCTTAACTTCACTGACCTCCTTTAATTTCATTGACATCTTCTTTAACTTCATTAACTTGTCCTTCGACTTCACATACTTTCCCTGCGACTTTAGCGATTTTTTCAATAGCATTCCCTTTACATTTTTTAGTGAGGGAGAAAATGGTTGACTGTTGTTCATCTAGGCTTCTTCCGAAGTCTTCTCTTTTCTCGAGTCGACACCTTTCTTGATTCTCAAACATTTTTCTTAATTCTTCCTTACATTTTCTTTCTTGTTCTTCTTGTCTTATTTCCAAGCCGTCCATTATTTTTTTAAAGTAATCTTTTTCTTCCTGTCTTCTTCTTTCTTGGTCTTCCATAGTCTTTCTTAATTCTTCCTGGCGTTCCCTTTTCTGTTCTTCCATTTATTGAACTAATGCTGCAAGTAAGTCCTGTGTTTATTACACTACAAAGTCCGTAAAATGTTGTTATCCCGTCTATTTTAATAATGAAATGTTCTAGAAAAATCTCGAAACAACACTAAAAAGTCTTATTTAGAGTCTATATTACTTTCCTGTTGACGAAATTCACTTATCTCCAATAACTCTGCAACAGATTGTTCGAGAACTTTTACGAAATGTCATTATTAAGTCTTGCCAAAGCAAGACTTAATAGTGTTAACGGGAACCGGTTATAGACTCAAAATCTATAACCCGTTCCCGTTAATACAGTTCACGTTTCTTCTGTGGTTTCCAAATCGAATGTTCTAGAATTTTCACGAAAACTCACTTACAGCTTTATTTTTAAGTCTATAACACGTTCCCGTCGACACAATGCACGTATCTACTGTATTTTTCAAATAGAATATTCTAGAATTTTCCGGAAATAGAACTAACAGTCCATTTTTCAGTTCACAACGCGTCATTACTAGCGGCACTCGCGTATTTGCAGCTATTTCTAAATCGACTGTTCTAGAAACTTCTCGAAAATCCACTTTAAAGTCACTATTCAGTCCAGAAATAATCCTCCAAAAACTGTTCAGTAACTTAATTCTCCGTGTTACCACTAATTTCTGAGAAGAACAATGTAGAACCTTTTCGAATATTCCAGAAATTTCTCCTCCAATCCACTTCCGCATCAAATTGTTACATGTTTGCTATCGTCACAAACACCTACACTCGTAGATTCGTTGATTGAAAGTCCAGGTTACACTTACACACTACTTTATTAACTAATTAATAACTAACAACAATAGATTAATGACTGTCTTAACTATAATCACAATTAAACACTTTTAAGTCTCTATCTTATTTCTTTACTCGGTCACTTTCAACTTAAGACTGAGCTCTCGGCCCACCGGCCGTCTTATTTGTACATCCATTCACGCGGTCTAGAATATTCCAGAACATTCCCGGCCCTTCTCGTACAATTCTAGTTTCAACTAACTAGTCTACACATTCCAGTGGCGTAACACTATTTTGCTGATACCGGTTTAAAATGTATTATTAATTATTATTTACTAATTATGAACAGATAGTTTTTAATATGTAGAAGAGTTAATTATATATGTATGACTAGGGTGTCCCAGTTTTAAACCGACGAGCTGTAACCATTAATAGAAAATATGGTTCCTATGGATGTTAAAGCTATTTTTAAAGATCTTTACTTTATATCTTAGAGGGAATGGTTACTCTCGACCCCCCAATCTGGTACTGTTTATAACGCTACCAGGCCCAATAAAAATTGTTAACAAAATCATAGTTTTGAAATGGATAAACTCAAATTTAAATTTTATTACGATATTTTAACAAAATGAATTAATTATTGTTCTCTGCCAACAAGGTAGAGTAAGTATTCTGTTTCCTCAAGAAGGGGAGTTATTGTGAGTAAACCTTTAATTATTTATGTTTGTTTAAAAACTGTTTCAACAATTGAATTTCAAGGCTGAGGTCTTAAGTATCTTGTTATATCAAAAATTTAACTCACAAAAAAGAAGGAATCGTTTTATTAAAATCACTAGATTTCTAGAGTTATTTCAAATGGAATATTGTTAACTGACATTATAAAAACTTTATAAATTTAATTTTCATAAATTTTAAAAAAGTAATCTAATTACATGTTTGCTTTAGAAATCAGGGTTAATTATAAATATGGAACTGGGCTAGTTAATTAAAAAGTTAGGCTATATAATTTAATTAAACTTGATGTCGCTGTTATTTTATTTATATCAAAAAGTTCATGGTTTGTTCTTTTCAATCCTCATTAGTAAATTTTCATTTAATCCGCTTACGTAAAAGTTTCTTTTGTTTACTTACTTCTTATAAGTCGAAATAAGCTTATTAAGTGTATGAAATCTTAACTTTACATAACAGGAATGCTTTTAAATATTATGAAACAATGGATCTAAAACTGTTTATCAACAAATTACTGCGTGAACTTAAACATGATTACAATCCACAAGTCGTCAAATTGTGTGCGTATACAATTGATTTATGTAGCATGGGTATTAACCAAATTATACTCAGCATTTATGGAACCTTTTGTAAATCAAGAATTAAAGCATTATTAATAATTAGGTTTAAGCTTGATTAATGCAGCTTAAATTTAAATAACATTTATGTAGAGAATAGATGTTTAAGAGGAACGGGCTTAGATTTAATGAAAAACTACTCACTAGATTGTAAACAATACGTTATGATTAAACTTTGTAGTATGGCGTACCACAAGGAACGACATTGGGTCCAATACTGTTTATAATTCACTTATTTAATTTACTTACCTGAATTCCAGCGGATCCATTACCAACTTCTCAGATGATACTGTAATATTTTGTTTAGACAACTCCTAGAATAACCTAAAAAAAGTAGAAACCGATTTAGAAAAAATAGTAGATCGGTTTAATCATAAGCTCCTAACCATTAATTTCACAAAAACTGTTTTTATGCTCAGCTCTTATAAAAATCGAGTATCTGATTACGACACGTTGAATATTCGGTATACGGGAACGCAACTATTGATAAAATCTTCAAGTGTAGCTAAATATCAATGACGTCAAAAAATACTATTATAGGGCGTATTGTACTCACCAAACTAAACAGAAAAGTTTCTATAAAGATGGTCTCTAAATTTCGTCCTGGGGTACAGCCCCTCGAAATTTAATCTAAAATTTTTGTATTTAACCCAAGTTGCTCATGCTTAAAATTGTGAAACTGTTCCTGAAGCTGTCAATAGATAGTTTCCTGAGAATTTTCGTTGAAATTGTCTTAAAATAAAATCGAGTCCAATTTTCTGTAACGGCCCATTTTTAGATATAATTCACTTGCGTTTTGTTTAATGCTAATTGCATAATTTGGTTTGAGGTCAACCTTAAAAATTCTAGAACCGACTTAACTAAATTGTAAATCTTTTATAATTTAAGCGACCACTGGACCTTTAGTGCACCAGCGCGAGCATTGCGGTGTGGGGACAAGGGGGAAAGCTGGTACGAGGATTTGTTAGGTTTCGCCGGTAGACGAGACCGGAGCTTGAGTTGTGTTAGTTGTGTGCGTTGCTTGCCTTACGTTTGAGATTTGGTCTGGCTGAAAATTATGGTTCTGAAGTTACCAAGTATGTAGCCTAAGAAAGATATTCTATGAGCTAGTAAGGTGACCTTACTTTTAATTATTGTCACATATGTACCTATTAAAAAGTAAACAGCTTCCGCTCTGAGTGTGAACTGGAAATTCGAAGATTAAAATTTGCATCCGAAGGCTGATTTGCCTATCTATCTAGAGGTGGAGAAAGCCCCCTAGAGTTTTAATTCTGCTCTTGAACTATGCGATACAATATTATGAAAAGTAACCGTTCTTTCCCCCTTTCAACGGCCCTAGTGCGTGTAGTTTTTAGACGTTTAAAATATGTAACTTTCCTAGACTTTGATATAAAACGAAAAAAAAGGCGGGTGGCGCCCTAAAACAGACTTGTTAGTTGAAAATAAGGTTAACATTTTCTGAAGCTTGTATACTTTTGTAGGTATTGTATGTACCTAGTTTATTACTTGTTAACCACGCCCTAACCCTCTTGTGTTCTATATTCTAAATATATGTATGTATTTTTTTGTTGGCGTTTTATTTGAATAATTAAAGTAAGTCAAAGTAGCGAAAAAAGAAATAAATTCGTTATATTTCTGCAAGAATGATTGCGTATACGACGGCCGAAATAATACATCTGAATTTTGTTTACAGCTGAGGAAATGGTAATCAGCTTGAGGCTAGCCTCACCATCCCACAAAATTTTTGAGAATTTACCAATTTACCTTTAGATCTAGGACACAGAATCGTGGTAGAAACTGAACCAACTTCAGCATAAAGGAAAGGATTCTATATAGAGTAGAATAAAATTCGGGTGTCACTTAGAAGAATTGCTGCAGCTGATGAAGTGAGCTACCAGTTGGTATGGCATACTTTACGTTAGCAAGAACTCTACCCTTATCATATCCAAAAGATGCAGGCCCTAACATCTAGAGACTATTCTGCGCGCTCAACCTTTTCCTGTTGACTATTAAGTTTGTTATTGCAAATCCGAATTTTCTTGAATAATTTTATGGCCACTGATGAAACAGGCTTCACAAGGTATGGAAACTCTAATTTTCATAACAGTCATTAGAGTGCCGTAAATTCTCCTGCTATTTTTGAAAGTAGGTATCAATATCGATTTTCTCTTAATGTTTGGGCAGGCATGTTTGATGATAGACTCATGGTGCGATTTGTTTTACCAAATAGGTATAATTTTAAACAAAAATAGTCTTAGCATTATCATTTCTCTTAACATTTTTTTCTTTATAAGTAAGGCAATATTTAAACCTAACTTTTGGATGACGATGGACAGAGTGGAGCAGTCTAATAGATTGGTCGCCACGCTCTCCTGATCTAAACATTCTGAACTTTTACCAACGGAATCGTCTGAAATCACTATTGTATTCTGTGCCCATTATTAACGAGAAGCAGTTACGCGAACTTATTGATGATGCGTGCAATGAAATCCGAAACATCCCTGGAATTTTTGAAAGACTGTGGCTCGTCTTTTAGATGCAGGGTAAAAGTGTTCTAGAAATGAATGGGGGCCACATAGAATATTTAATTTAATGTTTATTAGTATTTGTTCTAGTCAACTGCACCACCATCTTAGTTGTGTAGTAGGCTGCAGCACGCAATGACTAGAATTATTTTATGTAGTTGCGGTTGTAAATCTCGCCACTGGCAATGGCGGTGGGAATATTTATATGTCCATGTTCTAACTGTAATCCCATTCCAGACAGTTTCGTCTTTGGATTTCGGGATTGTATAATTTCTGTGGTGTTTATTATTATTATTTCTAATAATATCTTTATTTAACTAGTTCGTTAACTTTAACGTTCATCGCTATTATTAAATTAGTAACGTTGTGTGTTTTTGAATCTTTATGGAAATAATAGTTTGAGCAAAATTAGTTTATGCTGAAAATCCAAAAATAATTGAGCAGCAAAATTTGACGCTTTTAAGTAAAGTTAACTTAGGTTAAATACGAATATTTTAGCTTCACTTTCAAAGGGATGTATCTACCTTAGGAAGCATTTTAAATACCACGTTTATAGTAACGTTTTAACTCAGATTCTAAGTTTCTTTCTTCGATTTATTTCACAATCACCCGGTATAGTTAGTCTGATTAGAATATGAAATTATCAATAATTATGAGACTTTGTGGAGTATATCAAATGATTCATTATTTGTGAACACACGTAAGATAAGACATGTATTTTCAAAAACTTTTTTGGCAGCATTAAGCCTAAGTTTACCACTATAACAGAAAATAAAGAAAGTTAACAGAAACTTATTAGGCAAAATCAACTTCTTGGTTCATCAAGTTGAAGCTAGTTACAATAAAATGAAACAACTGATCCGTGATCTACGTAAAAGACTATTTTGTTAAATTGCAACTCTCTATTTAGTTAAGTTAATAAAGTTTTCCGTAAAAGCTAAATTTGAAGACCAAAGTTTTTCTGACATTTGAAAATTACCATTTGCTAAATACGACTGTCAATCATGAACTGAATTTATTACTTGAGTTAACTTTATGCAGTGCTACTATTTATTAATAAAAGTAAATAAATATAACGAGAATAACTGTAATTGCTCACATTTATTTTTTGATACGAGAATCACGAAGTAATTTGTGAAGGAGAAAAACCAGATTGCATTCGATTATTTATAAAAAGGCCTTTCGTAAATTAGAATATTCAGTAAATGAAAACTACATTTTATATTGCAAATGGAAAGAGGAACTCATTCCAAAGAATATTATTTTTGTTAAAAATAGTCATCGTATTAAAATAAAGTATGCTGTAAACGACAAAATATAATTCATTACTAAAGACAGGCGGCGTATATATGAGGTGATCATTATTAGTTTTTCCCTTAAAAGAATATATATATATATATATATATATATATATATATATATATATATATATATATATATATATATATATATATATATATATATATATATATATATATATATATATATATATATATATATATATTGAGTAACAATGGTGCAGTAGTGAAATAGTGTTAAAGATATTAGTCTTCTGTCAAATAAATATACATCCGTGGCCTCCTTGATAATACAAGTGTAGGAGTAGTCTCAGTCTCTTCGCTTGATCATGCAGAAAACTAATTTCACATCATTTTCAAAAATACCACATTTTTGAAAATGATGTGTTTAGGTGCTGCACACGAAAAATAAAATGGTCGCTACCGCAAACACTTTTTTCCTATTTGTCTAAGTAAGCATCCGTTTTATAACAAAAATGTTTTATAAAAAAAAATATTACCTTCAATTCTTCACAAAAAGGGTCATTACGTTTTTTTTATGTAGGACCTACCATTTTCTCAAAAAGTTCACGTTCAAGGTTTCCGTATATTTCTTGAACATTTCTTGTAAAAAAAAATAAGTGGTTCAAATAACCCCCAATAACTTTAGATTTGTTTTTGCTAGAATCAGTACAAACAGAATACCTGGCTAAGAATATGAAAATAATGCCACAGCACCTGCAGATTTGGATTTGAAAGGTAGAAGTTGCGAGAGTAGATGGCAAAAGAGAGTTCATTGAAGAAAGAGTGATACTGGCTCGGTGAAGTACTGGGCTAGAGCACGCGATGTCAAATGTGACTAGATAATCTCTCGATTGGCTGCGGATTTAAATCCTGCCACCGGCACTGGTAATGTCGGTGGGAATAATTGTGTGTCCGCGTTTTTTCATAAGTATAGAACTTGCCCGTGTAGCTTCTGCCTTGGAATCGGGGGTTGTCTAATGTCTGTGGTGTGGTGACATGGCAAAAA
Source organism: Rhamnusium bicolor (assembly GCA_029963845.1). Taxonomy (NCBI): domain Eukaryota; kingdom Metazoa; phylum Arthropoda; class Insecta; order Coleoptera; family Cerambycidae; genus Rhamnusium; species Rhamnusium bicolor. Next base: position 87,804 of record JANEYF010002426.1, on the reverse strand, counting down.
TGCTCAGATTCAATACAGTATAAAATTGGATTAGAAAGAACAACTGGAAGTACACCAATGAATAAATTACTGACTCTTGATAAGACAAAGGATGAACTGACATAGTACTTTTTCGACCACATTATTCAATTCGGTGTTATCAATAGGAAAAATTTCGTGGTCAGTTGGAAGGACGAAGCAGCTTCATCACATGATTATGTATCAAGTCTTTTAAGTATCCAAGAGGAGGCAGACATGAAGGTCGTATTACATGCTGCGTATTTAGCACAAAGGAAAATCAAAAACACTTATAAGTTTTCATCTGATACCGATGTTGTGGTTTTAGCACTAGGGCGATATCCTCAACTTAAACCAGAGTTTGTGGTTTTCCTTGACCATGGTATGAAAGGGTTTAGTTAGCTTCAATTTGTAAAGCCTTTACACTCCCTGGTTATACACATTATCAGGATCAGATATAACAGGATAATTTGCCATATATTTCCAATACATGAATAACTGATATAGGAGCTCTAAGAAATAATGTCAAGATGAGAACCTCCTTCCAAAAAAATCTAATTTGAAGCCAGCTTTGTTAAACTTTTGAGTGAAATCAGGACCTCATCCAGCTTCCTGATAACTCACCACCTAGTGATTTCGGATGGAAAAAGTAGGGAGAACATAGAGCCAGATGCATGTCTCATACGTTATGCTCCAGGGCTTAAACTGGAACTTAATCGCTGCTCAAACTCTTAGAGGTATTGCCCTCCCCTATGTACATGTATGTCGATTGGACTAAGTATACCAAAACGTATAGATGATGATTTCAACCAATGTGATCAAATAGGGAGTTTGGAGATGATGAAGAAGATTTAGGACTAAGGGAGTCTTCTAGTAAATGTGATGATGACGGTAATGAAAAAGACGATTGCAGTAGTGAATAAGTGGCAAGTATTTCTTGTCTATATATACTTAACGGTATACCCATTTTTATTTTTGTTAAATTTTTAAATTATATTCTTTCATTTAATTGTTATCTTTTTATTTCCATTGTTTCTACTATGGAGGCTTGGAAGATATCCGTGTAGTGTAATAATAATTGATATCTGGTATCCCTAGAAATAGTGTCTTACATATCGATATGCACTGGCTAAATTTCCGTGAAAGTTTGTTATTGTTTTAATATAATAATACTGTTAATAATAAAATGACTTTAATAGACATTATCTTTTTTGTATCTACTGAGTGAAATTACTTTTCTCAGCACAACTTTAAATATTTGGTGCCGCTGTTCTTATTTGGAAACCTCAAAAGTAAACTTTTTGAAAAAATGGCAAGTCCTACATAACATGTTATGGAAAAAACTTGTTTGTAGAATTGAAAGGGAAATATTTTTTTATAAAACATTTTTTCGAACATATACTTGGATAAATGACATAAAGTGTTTGAGTTAGGGCTATTTGGTTTATTACGTGCAGCACCCAATCACACCATTTTTGAGAGTGCCACCTCGAAATTATGTTCCTCCACAGTCAGACGAAGAGATTGAGACCATTCCCACATTTTCATCATTAAGAAGGTCACGGAATCTGGTTTTTGTACATATGACGGCCGATTATATACTTATTATTGGTTTAATATTTTTCGTACCTCAGTATTTAAAATTAAATTAAAATGTGAAATTTGTGTCCTTGAAAAATCTAGAGATTAAAAATTGTCGAAAACAGGAAGGATTATAGGTTAAAATAAAAACGTTAACTTGCCTACGTTTCGTTTAATATACTTAAATTTCTTCAAGGATCAATAGCCGATTAGTGATGAAATTTCCAAAACACATTTTTCTTAACACACCTGTAGGCGTAACAGTTGAAAACCCAACCAATTTCCATATCTTACAAAAAATGTTTTAAATGAAAACTCGGCCAATTTCCATATAGTAGTATTATTATTAGGAAGGATGTGGAAAACAAGCTAGAAAACATTTCGTAATATTAACAAGCCCGCAAAATCTGTTAAGCAGAAATCCTGGATCTACCGAACCAATATTTGCCGAGGGGAAAAACTTTAGTCGAAGTATTCACAATACACACATTTCAAGCGTAAAATCAACCCGGCTGCAAAGTACAAGGCAACTAGCTAGAAATAAACTATAAAAACCAATTGGGTTTTCCGTGCTGTAAAAATATATCCTAAATGTCTTTTACTGATAAAGAAATTGTTGAAAAAATTGCTCGTTTTACCAGACGAAGTATTTAAATAATTTTAATAAACTTATATAGAATTTGAAACTTTTGGAGTAGATTTTGGACAGGAAATAAAACATGTTGCTGAGATTGACCGATTTTATCAGAATCTATAATATTTTTTTTTAAATTATGTATTACAATCTCAAAAGAAACAAATAAATACAGTCACCAATCTACAAGTCAATAAATACAAAGTGTCAGTTCACTTCTAACAATACACATTAAAAACACTAATAATGTAAAAAACAAAATAAGTATCACTATATAAAGTGAATAACAAAATTTTACACCTGTAATCATCAACACGTAGTTATTAACCTAAAGCAAAAATACAGTTGCCCACGCTTCCTCATCCTTAACATTGATTGACATATTTAGTACATATTGTATCGTACTAAACGGCATTTGTAACATAGTAAGAAGAAGAAACGTCAGGTACTTAACCTAAAATTAATATAATAATTAGAAAGCAAAATGTACCATGGGCAAGGATCGCATGAAGGCGATATGATATATAATTTTCAAAAACTGAATGTAAATAGATCTTTTTGTCGTTTTCTTTTTGACAAAAAAACTTCACACGCTATTTGAGGTTTTTGTCATTTTTGTTAAAAGTGATATGGCCACCACTTATTATTTTTAAAATAATGCCCTATATACCGTGTGTAAAATGGTCAATGTGGCCAACTGTTAACAAAGACCGATTGAAGAAGCGAGATGAACGTAACAGCATGTATTGTATCTGACTAGTGGGGCTAAGACCGAGCCTGTGTGTCTGTTCGCTGGGTGTGTTATTCCATATCTTTTCATCCTAGTTCGCTCGTATTCTTTTCCTAACTGGTCACACTTGGCGCTAGACATATGGTATAATGCAATATTTTTGCTAAGTTTTCTGTTTTTAAAAAGTACGATCTCATAGATCTACTGATTTAGTTTTCAAATTATTGAGCGGAAGAAATTGATTTAGTAACGAAATTGCAATCCATTTCATTCCAGTTTGTCGTTGTCTGTGAAGAATTGTTTCTGCCAGTCTATTCCAGATGGTGCCATTGATTTCTACTGGAACAATTGGTTTAGTAGATTTTTTCACTTATAAAAAATGCTTAACTATCTATTTGTCTTTATTGCTCATACTGTACTCTCAAATGTTTGTCTCTTTCCAAACTGTAATCGAGTTTAAGTAGCAGAACACTACGGTGCTACATCCTTCTTACTAGTGTAGTGTTCTGAAGACAACACCTGTAGTTCAGCAGTCTGGTAAAATTTATGTTTTCTGGTATTATTGTGTAATTTTATGATCATCATTATTTAAAAAGTTGCTATATTGATTTAACGTACCTTTGAGGTAATTTTCGTTCCGTATTTATCTTAATTTACGCCTTGAGTGAATTTGCTTTTCAGTGATCAATCAGTTCACGTTGGTTCTTCTGTAGAACAACATCATTAATGTCAATTAGATTCGATTTATCGTGCCTTGTTGGCGATTTATCTAATATCCCGCTGATATTGTAATAATTTTGTCTGCTAATTTAAACTAACTTTCGGTTATTGTAAATCTTAAATTTAACCTGCAACAGATGTCACCATTTTGTATCGTAGTTAGTTCTTTTCTGCCTTTGTCTGTTGATGTTTTAGGTCACTTGGCTATGTTGTTGGTAGCTCTGTGAAGAGTGGTGACTGGTGACATTTGGAGTTTGGTACCCCTTTTGGGGAAACCTATTTGTTTATAATCTTTGTGAGAATTACTTAACGTGGTGCATTTGTTTTGTGGTGGATCATTTTATACCAATGCATATATTTACCAACCAGACCTCTGGAGCATAAGGGTTTTCTGAATTTAAAATATCGAGTACTTCTTGAACGTTTACTTAATATTTGGTTAGAAACGCTGCGCTAGTAGACCCTTGCCTAGTTCTCTGGCGAAGATACCTGCCTAGTTATCTGGCAATTGATTAACTTTTAATTATCTGCAGTAAACATATAGTCAAGCTATATATATTTATTTAACTTTATCTGGAATTCATTATTACCTCTGTACGAGGAACTAATAAATAATTTAACTTAACGTTACCTTTAATTTGACAATTATCACGTTTTATATTTAGCAAATATTTATTTATGTTATCTTTCTATTTGTCTGTCTGTATACAGACACTCTAAATTCTATTTTTGTTGAAGATTATCTTCTTTTAGTAAAAAATATCTTAAAATATTGTGAATACCTATTTCACTTTGTTTATTATCATACCTATACCTAGTTTATTTGTTACACAAGTATTTTTTCTATTTAACGTAACTTTTATTGATACTTAAGTTAGTTGAAGTCTTCAACTTCCTAAGATATTGTGGAATACAAATCTTAGTTTGGTTAGTTTGCAATTTACTCTGTAAATTTGTGTTATCTTTCATATTGTGCTTACGTAGCTGGATAATTCAAACGTCACAGCTTTTGACCTGGTTTTCCCTATAGTACTGATCTCATAAAACTGTCCCCTTTTTATATAAATACCTGGACCAAAATAAGAGGATAACTGGTGGATTGAACTGATTATTATATACCTACTGGGTGAAGCAGGAAATCTATATTTTACACAAGTGGCATTTCGTATCAAGGGTAACTGCAGTACTGACAGTGGTGATTCAAACCCATTCGGAATCTTAGCCGTTAATGGATTTTCGCATGACTGACCAATTTGATGTTACGTAAGATCTTCGTCCCAGTGAAGGTTGATATTTGGTCAGAAGAATTTTTGTAAGAGATCAGTTACCTTTTTTCTATTTCTCATAACGTCATATGTATTATTTGTTTTTGATTATTTTGTTCGTCTTCAACCATAACCACTTATATTTTTTAACTAAAAGAGGCCATCTGAGCCAATGTAAATATTGTACATTTCATACCAGTACATTATACTTTTTATTTAATAATATCTTTTATTCTACTTTCTTCCCAACTGAATTCAAGGATTAACATTACCTTTACCTTTTAAAGTAAACTTTTAATTATTTGGTACTTGCAAAAGTCCTGGCGCTCATTCTAGATTTTGGTGAGAACTCAAATCAATCTAAGGCCTTATTCACGACCTGCTAACTGACTTACCGCTCAATAAGTACAACCCCAGCTAATTGTGTTATGACAGCAATTAGACGAGGGGTGTTGCAAGATATCGTAATGTTTTTATGTTAAATATTTTGAGTAGGCTATGTTAACTTCAAAGCAAGCGACATAAATAAAATAGTGAACTCTGTAACTACATTAAAATATATTTTTAATTTTCTTCATCCTAAGTGGTTATGATGATAAGACAGTATTGTATTTTAATAAATTGTGTCATATAATATTCTGCTCTAGAGTTGATTTCCACAAATTTTGTATGCATATTTCACATGAAATTTAGCTTAGCTTAAAAGGACCAAGAATTAGTATATGGCATAACAAAGGCGCTTGTTAGAGATTACGTTGGACGATTAAAGTTTAATTGTATATTAAATTACATAATTAATATCAAAGAAGTCCAACTTGCAGCGAGGTCAAAGGAGGAGAGTCGGTTGCTGAAGTTCTCGCTGGTGTCTTATTTTAACGAGTCTCACACTACTATTTAATATTTTAAGACTTAAATTAATTTCCAGCCCGAGGCACTACTTTCCTCTCCGTTAAAGATCTTGCATAATGTAAATTTTCTTCAGCTTTACTCATTATTGTATTACAAAATTTTCACCTTTAGTCATATAAAAATAATAATGATGAAATTAAAATAAAATGTATTATCAATGTATCTGTCCTGGCGGGTTGATAAATTCATAATAATATGAAACAATTTGATTAACATTCTTTAGGTATTAACAAACATAACTATACCTATAATATTCCATATGACTTCAAAAATTACATACCTATTGTCCGTGTATATTGCTAAAGTTTAGACAGGCTAACATAGAAGTCAAGGGGAAAGAGGCTAAATAGCTAAATTGCAACTCAGTAATAAATAATGAATTTAAGTAAAAACGTGGTAAACAGGATGTCCCATAAAACCGAATGAATGAAAACATTTTGGTTTTCAATGATTGAACAAGACACTATGTACTATTTTTTTTATTTTTTTTACCGAAATTGTACCTTTTTTCTTCTTTCATTCATTATGTCTCTTCTGGTGGTACCACACTCACCAAATTTTATGTATCACTTAAAATATTGTTGACAATCTTAACTGCCAAATTAGTATTTTTTTGAGTTATCGGGGATACACAAATACACACACACAAACATCCACACACACGCACCGACATACATCATTCGGAAAATTGTCAGAATGACTTCAGGAGGGTTCAAAAGGTATATATCAATCAAAATCTAGAGTTCAAAAATAAATCACGATTACTATACTTCCTTATATTAGGTATAAGAAAGTAAAAAGATTGAATATATATACATACATATACAGGATGCATCACGGTGAGTAAAATGTTTCCGGGAGTTGGAGCTTATGTCAACATAAACTACAAATGCTCCAAAATGTACAGGATATCCAAAAAAGGAGGTCAATCTTTGACAATTTTGACCTCCATTAAGTCACTTATTCAAATAGAATATACTGTATTTTATAATCCTATTTGCTTTGTTTTTTGATCATCTTTCGACCTATATGGGGAATTCCCTATAGCTAAAATGTACGGTATTTCAGTTATTTTAATTTATTTAAAGTAATGGTTATCTGAAATTATTTTATATCCATGGAGAATGCAACTGAATTATTAATAGATTGTGTAGAAGGCTTAATGAATTGTATCCTAATCCTCCACCTATGAATGAAAAGAAAAAAAGAATTGAGGCTTATTTCCTAGAGTTCGGTGCTATTAAAGCCACAAAAATAAGTCGCAGTCCAGTTACAGAAAATAAGGATAACGAAACAACCGAGGGAATAACTGTCCTGGCATATTTTGAAGCATATCAACAGGATTCCATTCACACTGAAGCGTTGACATAGGTATTTCTTATTCCTCTATAAAAAGAATTTTGTGAGAGCATAAAATGCGCAACTATAAATGTACTGTAGTACAAGTCCTGAATTCAGGAGATGCTGGTAGTAGAGTTCAGTTTTGTGAAAGGATTTTAATTCGCATTCAAGAGGATAATGACTTTTTTGAAAAACATTATCTGGACAGATGAGTCGACGTTTTTCCGCGAAGGAATTTACTTGGGAATCTTAACTTTTTGGCGTTATGTGGAGATAATAAGGGCAATATTGGCTGATTTTTTGAATAATTTACCACTCCTAGAATACGGTAGTTGTTGGTACCAACTAGATGGAGTTCCACCTCACTTTACACGATAAGCTTCAAACATACTAGATGATATGTTTGAAGATATTTGAATTAGACTCGAGCCCTGGATATGGCACGCTAGAAGTCCGGATCTTACCTCGCTTGATTTCTATCTTTGGAGAAAGATGAAAAGCGAAGTGTATGAGATGTCTGTAGATACACGACAAGAATTAGAAATCAGAGTAAGAGGAGCTTTTGACGAGCTAGGTGCAAATGAAGTTCGGGAAGCAACCACTTGCTATAATCCAAATATTAAAATGTTTACCTGTTAATGGAGAGCATTTCGAGCAGTTAGTAGTTTAGAGAATTTGTTTGTTTTCAGTTTTTTTTTAAATATTTTTATAAGTTTTTCTTGTTTATTATTGTTTAAAAACTAATAATTTTTTTATTTTTATCATCGTTCTCCATGTTGATGTGAATTATTTTTATTTCAGTTGCATTGTTTTGATACCTTGTTTTAATTTTAATTTATACAAATTACCTACTGTTTCTTGCTGTTTTGAATAGCTCTTTTAGATAGAATTTTTTTTGCACTTTGGTTCAAGAAAAGAATCAGTTCATGTATTTTCTTTCCTCTTTAGTTAGTCACTACCTTCTAAGTGGAGGTAATAGACCCCTATTTCTCCCAGTAGTATATGATTTTCGTGTATCCGTTGTTGTCGATGGCACACTATACTCGATACTGATGTTAATTTAACCATTTTTTCTAAACACTCATCGAAGCTCGACCTCCTTTTCTGGGTAACCTGTAGATTTTGAAATATTTATGATTTGTGCGCACATAAGCTCCATCTCTCGTAAACACATGGAAGAAACATTGGTTATTATCATAGCGGAAGTTATTAATTTTCTACTACGGGTTAGTTTTCGAATAAGACTTTATTAACATCCAAATATCTCAAAATCCACTTTAGATAGGGAATGATATTGAAAGTTACTTTAAAATGAATAGGATTTGAATATGGTATAAAAAATATGGTATGCCATTTAAAATAACGAGGTTATGTCGACCTCAGATATAACCGGAAGTGTCACATACGTGGCATTACTTTCATTAAACAAAGTACCCCTGAAAACCTTTATGTACAAATTTTCAATTTCAAATTGTATTTCTGGAGTGGGTTGGAACCTTTGATGTGAAAATAACACTGACATTGTTTTCACGAAACACCAAAATACTATATACTGCTTTTGACATGCGTTTCGCCAACCAAGTTGGCATCATTTGGAGATTATTAAAACTCAGTTTTAATCATCTCCAGATGATGCCAACTTAGTTGGCAAAAAGCGCGACAAGTGCAGTGTATAGTGCTTTGGTGTTTCGTGGAAAACTTCTTCAGTGTTTTCAAATTATATGTAGTTTCTCAAAAACATCTAATAGGCCACTCATAGTGATGTAGCATGTATACATATATACAAAGTTTAATAGGAAGCAAAAATCTTTGATATAAAATCTCTGGAAAAAAAGAAACGTATTGTATAAACTATTGAAACCATTTGGACATCTGTATAACTGGATGACAAACTTTCAACCACTGTACCGACGTCAAAAATATGCCAGTACAGATAAATATCCCAAGAAAGCTGAAAGCTGAAAGAATTCTTTTGTTACTTAAAAAAGTAATTAGGTATCTTTTGACTTTGCTACATTTTTTAAGCACTTGGATAGAGCTAAGATGGGTTAAATCGTTTTATTTTGGTCTCGGAAATTGTGGTGTTTTTATGTAGACCTCGTAGGGACACCCTGTATAATAATGCAAATAGCGGATTTTAAATTTATAAATAAGATTCTTCGAGTGCAAATCCGCACATAACAAGTGATCGTTGAGTTGTTATTAAATGTATCCACGAAGTTCAACAAGAGTAGGATTAACAAGGAAATAAATATAAAATGTTATTTTTTTTATTAAAGTTCCATCAAGACACCAAATTGATTTTCTTGACAATTTGCTTCGAATTCAAACTCTCCTTTATTTATAAGATGTTAAGGGAGTGGGCGGTCACCGCCGTCAACCCTAGAGGTAAACATACAGCTCGAGGGGTTTCAGGGGTCATTCAGAGTAGAGTCACTCCCTATTTTGCGGCTATGCTCACCACAACCCTCTCAGGAGAGAGTCGAGTCGATGAATCCTCATGGTGAAAGATACTGAAACTTGAATTATTATTGTAAATTTACTAATGTTAGAGCGACACTTTTATAATTTATTAATTCTTCATCATAGTAATTATTAATTTTACATGATTTTAAAATAATCTAGTTCCATATACACTTATGTAATATACAAGGTTATCTAAAGACAACTAACAATTTTTTAATAAACTACATAGGTCCATTTTTTGGCCTAAAACACTCAGCACGTTTTATGGTTTATAGTGCAATGTTTTTTGAAGCTAGAAATATGAAATGTCAATGTAACTGAATTATTGTTCAAAGTTAATTGTAGTAACTATTTAGGAAAGTCTTATTACAAATCAGATGATGTTGTAAAAATAGACTTAATGGATTACCATATTTCTACCAGAAAGTATTTTTGCATGGAATGTTACATAAAAGCCAACTTCGGTATTAAAGTTCATCGAGTATTTGCCGATAATTAAAGAGAAATGGCACCATTTTGAAATATTATTTTGTCATCCATTTGTCAATAGGAGCAACATGAAGGGACAGAAATGGGTAACTCTTTGTCATCTTTCATTAACAGTCACATGAAGAGAATCGAAATAAAAACAATAGGAGGGTTCGAGTATTTTGCTAGGACTTAGCTAAGGTATGTGTATGATATTGTTACGCCACTGGACTCTGTAGACGGTCTATGTCTAGTGAGGAATTGACAAAGTATCTTAGCTACCAAACAAGTTTTGCAGGTTTAATTCAATGCAGGTCGGGGCTATTGTCCGCTGAGTAGTTGTTTCCTGCAAATCTTATTCAGTATATAGTTTAGCCCACCAGGATTAGGGGTCAAGGCTCTTGGTACCTGCTTTGCAGGTCGCTATAAGTCACTAAGACATCAGTGATGTCTGACTGGTAGTAGCACCGACCGTCAGATGGATACACTTATCACTCACTATGTCTGCTTTGCTTAGTCTGCTATAGGATAGCCTGGTTTGCTATTATTATTTGTCCTTTCAATTACTTATGGCATACTGACGAGAACATAAAAAGGTCGAAACCGGTCTATGTCTAGTGAGGAATTGACAAATGATCTTAGCTACCAAACAAGATTTGCATGTTTAATTCAATGCAGGTCGGAGCTTTTGTCCGCTGAGTAGTTGTTTTCTGCAAATCTTATTCAATAACATTTTTGAAAAATAAGTGATAATGTTCATAATCGATATTAAAGTATTTCGTCACAGTAAAAAGATGTGTGGGAGTAAAGACACCCGACCCAAAAAATACCCAATCTATTTCTGAGATTTTTGAACATACCACCTAAATTCAATTTTAAATAAATACAGGACCACATCAATTTTCATTAAATCATAAATATTTTGTTATTATATAAGCAGCAGTTCAAAAACTAATAAAAACATAACTATTTTTGTAATCTTTGAAATTAAAAAACGAGAGAAAAAATATTTGGCTTTACGTCATATTTTTGTATGTATAATATCTTTATAAAATTTAGGGAATTGAATTTAGGAACGCCCTATATATCTAGTTTTTTTCTTCAATTGTTCCATTCTCCGATCATTTTTGTATAAATGCTTTAGGTAATTGTTCCCATATTCTTGAATTACAATTACATGAGACAAAACAGGAAGAATTGAACGTGATGATAGCAGCCACAGAAGGTCACATAGCAAACCTTTCACAATGAAAGCTGTAGCTAGATGTTATCCTATTTGGATATAATGCACGGTTCACGCTCCCGATAGCTAACATCATTTCATTTCAGTCATTTTCGGAAATATATATATATATATGCTAGATCTGTTTCTTTTATGTTTGTTCCAATTTTTCTGTTTGTGTTATTTTATTTGTCTGCATATGGTTACTACCATTGTAGTTTATTTGACAAAGAATTGTTCCTTTTTTTTAAGTAAAATATGACAGAAAACAGGTACTTATTCTCAATAGAAAAATGTTTTAAATAATTTTTATCATATAAAACTCTTAATTAATTTATTGTCAAACAAACTCTTCAAATGACAATATTTTTTTCTAATTAATAAAGAAAGTATTAACAAGAACAAAGTTTTAGAGAAAAATCCATTTTATTAGTGGTCGATCATCATCGATAATGGAATTAAACCTTTAGTAATTTAATAACTTTTATGTTTGTTGTGAAAGTGTTCACTAACGACTAATTTATCATATTTTATAATTTACCTGGGTGATGCAATTCCATAAAACTAAATGTAAATTTAATAGGGAAAAACGAAGTATAATGTGCTCGAGTAATGGGCCTTTTCACAAATTTTTTTTATTGCTTTATGTGATAGTGTTTTATAAAAAAACTTGCCGTATTTTTTTTTTTTTTTTTGAGCACGATTTCTATCGAAAAAAAAAAAAAAAAAAAGTGCCGAAATAATGCGCGCGCTTTTACGTGACGTCACGCAACCCACCTTAGTGACGTCAAAGGGACTACGACCTTGAACATGACACATCGGAATATTGCAAAGTTGGTTCCCTGCTTTTTGACAGTTGATGTCGAAATTGACTTTGACAGTCGTTGCTTTTTAGTTTGGATTGTTGTGTGTGGAATATGTTTAAAAAGTGCTTTGTACCAACATGTACAAATAACAACATGAATTGTCCAGTCAAAATTTTCGTTTACGTTCCACCAGATGAAAATAGACGAAAAGCATGGTTTAAAATAGCCAAAGTTGAGAAGCAGTTGACGAAAACGAGAAACATTTACTGTTGTGAAGATCATTTTGATGTAAGAAAAGTAGTTGTATTTAGAAATTGATGCTAAATTATTGAAATTTTACAGTTAAAAGAAGATTCAGAAAACTGGTGTTACTATAAAACCATTGGTTCCAAACTTATTCTTAAAAAAGATGCTGTGCCCCATCGCAACTTGGAAGCAAAGGTTGGACACGTTCAGTCTCCAGACCAGTCGTCACAATTAACGCCATCAGCAAGAAAAAGAAAGAGTGAAACCGTAATAAGTCTATCGTCCATTAAAAGTGCAAAGAAACAGTTATTTAGTGTACATGATGACATACCATCCACTTCTAGACAACAGCAGACTCGACTTACTCCTACAAAAGACAAACATACGATTGTTGCTCATCCTCCATCGGGATATTTTAATGTTACTCCACAAAGATTAAGTGTTGCTGTACAAGTCGACATACCTGTTAGAGAAGCAAAACATGTACAAAAAGTAGTGTTGCTCTACAAGTCAGCATGCCAGCTAACGAAAAAAAACATTTTCGCAGTGTTGGTGTCAATACTCGCATTAGACAAACTGACAAAGCAAGTTCACCAGTGAAACTTCCTAAAGCAAAACATAAAATTACTGTGAAAGTTATATCTCCAGTGAAATCTGAGTCTGTTTCTTCCTCTGCCAACACCAACAGTTATGATTCGATATCTAGCATCGAAGAACATTTAAAGGTACCATCCATGGGAAGAAGAAATTCAACAGAATATTTATGTGAAAAGAAGAGCAGGTTCTATTTAGGATTGCCGGAACATGTTTACCAGGTTGTTAAGTTTATTGTTGAAGTGGAAAAAATTCATCACGTTGATGTTTTAATTACGTTAAAGAAAATCAGAACAGATGATGTATATGCTCGGCTTGCTGATGACTTTGAGATGAGCGTTACTTATATTCACAATATATTTACCAGATCAGTACCTATCATTGCAGGAGCTTTACAAGAACTCATTTTTTGGCCAAGTTCTATAGAAATTAAGAAACGATTACCAATTCCATTTAGAGTACGTTACAAAAATGTTGTATCAATTATTGATTGTTTGGAAATCGAAATAGAGAAACCTTCAAATCCTATTTATCAAGCAATGACCTGGTCTGATTATAAGAAATGTAATACTTTGAAATTTTTAATATCTTCAACCCCAGATGGCATGATCACCTTCATCTCCAGTGCTTTTGGTGGAAGAGCTTCAGATAAGGAGATAATTTCACAAAGCAATTTTTTGAATGAGTTGCCAAATGCATGTGCAGTTATGGCTGATAGAGGATTTAAGCAAATTGATTTTATGTTAGCAAAAAAAAACTGCTTTTTAAGTTAGGCCACCGAGTGTTGAAGAAGGGCAAATCTTATCAAAGGAAAAAATAAATGAAAGTAAGAGGATTGCATCTTTGCGTATACATATTGAACGTGTCATAAGAAGGTTAAGAGAATTTGCATCACTGGACATTCACGCTAGAGTGAACACAAATCTTTTATACCTCGTAAACCACATGATGTTAATAGCTTGTGGCATTATTAATGTTCAAGGTCCGTTGATAAAAAAATAATGTGCTATATTTTTAAGGGGTGTTATTTTATCGGTCACCAATTTAATGTGATTTTAATTATCAAATAATTAGATTTGTTCTCAGAATGATAGGTCTATCACCAACTTGTTAACACCAAACTATTTCAAAACGATTATCTATATATTTTTGGCAAATCACCCGAAACCGTAATTAGTCACCAAATAATCAGATTTATTCTCAGAATGATAGATCTGTTACCAACTTGTTAACACCAAACTATTTCAAAACGATTGTCTATAAATGTATGGCAATCGGATGATGATCTGTAATTGTTGTGATAAACAGGTATGTCTGTCCTAATTGGAAGTTAAATAAATATAGAAATTTCTTAAAGACTTGTATTTATTAAAAATTTAAATATGAAAACTATGTACGTTATGTATGGACATAACTAATAGTAAACTAACGGTAAACCTAAAAATAATAATTGAACAAAACATTTAGTTATGCGAAAGAACTCACTGAATAATAAGAGCTGGTTTTGATTTTATGGGCGCCCTCTTTTCCTTTTTTTGGCCAATAGGCACATTTTTTGCCTCAAGCGGGCAAAAAGAATAAAACATACATCGTAATAAGGTTCTGAAACATTTTATTTGGTGATAGGTCTATTATTTTGAGAACATAGTTATTATTCCTAACGTAAAACAGATTCATTGGACATAAGTTACGATGATTATTCGTTTATTTTGGATACAAACTGTTATAAATTTGGATAGACATGTTTGGAGACGCTTATGTTAATGCGAGATAAAAAATAATTTCTGTGATTGAATTTCATAATCAGAGGATGACAAAAATTTATTATGGTGACAAATAAATTTATTCTCTATTTTTAATGTAATCATTTGCTTTCATAAACTATTTTTTTACACTGTTAGTAAGGGCAAATTTATGTCATTTGAATATAATAATAAAAATAATATAATGAAAACAATAGTTTTTTAATGTTATTTTGATAAAAGCTCATCCCTATTCCCTTATGGAAAAAAGTACAATGTTTATAAAACATTTTATTCAATAACAAAAAATTTAAGAATACAGAACTTTATACTACATAAACATATACTACTCACAGGGAAAAAAGTGTGTGATATTTTACCACAACTGTAGAAAATTGTACTCCAAATTGGTCTTAAAAAAGTGACAGGAACAATTTGTGCAAATAAATAATACATTTTTGGAGCAATGATTTCGTACAGTTTATGCATTAACATTGTAACTTAAAAATCACATAAATTGATTTCTTTACAAATTTGAATTATGGTTGCATAAAAATACATCATTTTATTCCACTTGTGGAACAGATTAAGTTAGTTCCTACAATTTGTGTAAAATTTTTAAATATATTGTGAAGGTTTCCTAAACAAACTTTCGCATCTAAACCTCTTCACTTGTAAAACATATTTACAAAAAAATAGTGCTCTTAAATGACACAATGTTTATAGTTTTTTAAGAGAGTATGTTTTTAGTTTTCCACAATTTCTAAATGAGAAATCTACAGATTGCGTAATTTCGCGACACGCGTTACCTATATGCTTAACGTGGCGGGCGCGACCTCTACAATTTTTTAACCAATAGCAGTATAGAATGATTATCTTTATGTGAAACAAATGAAACAATCATGCAAAATTTTATAACAATATCGCCAAATTCATTGTGAATAGTAGTATGTTATTAAATTACCCAGTTTGTGAGGGCGGCATCGATAAAATTAGGCATAGATTACTATTATTGTTTAACGGAAATAAATACGTTGGGGCCCATACTTTGACAAATTTGTCAGTATCCGTTTATAAAATCACATCTTTATGTTACACAATTTGTACAAACCTTTTAAACAGTTACTTAAAACTAACTGTAAATAGAATGGTAACAAAATATATAGTTTAGGGACACGCTTAACAATAAATTAAGCCTAATTTGCTATAACTTGTTGAATAAAAATAAATAAATTTGACTCTAAATTTCGCGAATTTGTTAGTCGAAGTTTCCAACAAATTCATTGTAACTAAATCTTATTGGATACATAAAACGTACAAGAATTATGCACAATTAAAATGTATAAAACTATATAACGTTGTGCCTTGAAATTATACAATTGTTTAAAAAAATGCAACAAGACGTTGTTCCACAACATTGTGCAAAATGTTCCAAAGGGATTTCTCTCTGTGTAGAATGTTACAACTTGGGAAATATCGCAACTTTCCAAAATGATTGAGCCGCTTCCATCAAATTAAAACAAATATTTTCGTCAAAAGCAACTTCTTTAATTTGTAAGTCCCTGCTTTGTTCAAAATTAGGTGCCGCAACACAAAACAAACCCCTTGTCCTTTTACTGAATAGCATTTGCAGTTGCATTTGCGCTAAGTATTTTTGGTTCACTATACCATCACTTATATAATTTTTAATAGTTTTTTCTGAATATGGACACTTCACTTCGATGCAATGTTCATCAGTGAGTCCATCAGGCGAAGCACCAAACAACGGAAAGTCCTTATCCAATAATAGCCCACACTTCTGGATTTTTAACTTCCTTATTTTTTCCATTTCTTTTAAAACTTTGTCCTCCAGTAACAGTCCTCGTTTAATCGGTTCTGTAACGATTGGTTTTGTTGCACCCAAAATTTTTTCCATTAGAGCACCCTCAGTCGTTTGACACCTGGAGGCCTCAAATAGTCGGGAAGCAGTGATCCTACCAAATCTCAGTTCGTACCAAACTGTTGATTTGTACTGGTCCCTGGTAAGCAATTCTCCCTCTGACAATCAACATCTGTCATAGTACGCTTCATGAACTCTATGAAGTCATCCGCAGTTATCAAATTTTCGTTTTCTTTGAATTTTAAAGCTAGCTGGTACATTGATGTATTCAAAAACGCTGGTGCCTTCACATAACTAAAAATACCGCCGCTTGCGTTCAGGGTTTTTACTTTTTCTAGAAAAATTCCAGTCTTTGGCCTCAAATCAGGGATTTTCTTCCCAGTCAGTGCCTGCAGGTCCATTACTTTTGTCTCCTTCACTGCTTTGGACAAGGCAGATTTCCTCCAGTAGCAATCTTGCGAAGTTACTGATGGTTCTTCACTACGACGGTGAACCCACATCAAAAATGCTATTGCATGTTTACATCCACCTGAAAATAAATAAAAATTTGAATGTCACCGTTGGAAACTAAAACAGAAACTCACCTGCTGAAGCTGAACAGTCAAGGCACTTGCATTCCAGTATTTTTTCTTCCTGTTCCTCGACTTTCATTATAATACTATAATTTTTCTTGTGTACACTGTGTTCTGGTGTAATTCTACCTTTTACTACACAAATTGCTCCATCACGCTTTACTTGCACATAAGCAACTGCGTTGTCACCGTACGATGCTCTTGTTGACCTGGAAATTATTAGACATTAGTAAGTATAATTGAAATAGGAAAAAATATTGTAACAACAATTATTGCATGTTAAAATAATGGTAGTTCCATTATATTTATAAATAAATTACACGAAAATAAGATTACTACTGACTTACCGTTTTGTTTTAATATTCCTGACTTCTGCTGATAAATAATCCAAATTTGACATGTAAAACTCGTCCACCATAATAAAGTCAACTTTCGGCAGATTTTCTGCATTTCCTTTAGAAAATCCTGGCTCCATTTTCTTCCAATAATGTGCAGAAACAAAGCAAAACACAATTCGTAAATGAACACGCCGAACATAACCACAAAACTAACCGTAAACAATGTAAAATGTGTCAGTTGTGGTGTGATGTTAGGCGTTCTGGCAAATGCTACCAACATGATTCCGGTCTGTGTGACGTCACTCAGCTTCAAGGTCAAATGAGTGTTCAGATTGCCATTATAAATGTTTATTTTTTTATTAAACAATGGGAGACTTATATTTCAAACAGAGTTGCACAAGGTGAATATCTATCAGTTAGCTTTCAAATAAACATATTTGTTTTGAGATTTAAGAAGTAGTGAAAAGGCCCATTCTGACAATTAAAATGAATTAAAACACATGGTGATTCGAAATTAATTTGACAACCTACATTGACCAATTAGCAAGGTAAATGAAATTGAGTTGTATTTCATATTACAATACTTACTTTACCGTGTCAGACAAAGTATTAACTAATTAATTCATCCCTGATTTTATTGAAATAAAATGAATAATGCGTTTGTTCATTACTCGAATCTTTTGGTATAAACCAATAAATTCCAAGACTATATTGATGACAAAACTATTACATATTTCTTAAAATAAAATGACATCCAAAATAACGCATAGTTTTCTTTACACGCTACACTTACAGGAATTAAGTTTGTTTAAAAATAGAGATTGTAATTTCTAAAGTTGACCAGTTTTATCCATTACTATGACAACCCAGAATGTCAAGCAGCTTCACCTAACACATCATTTTGTAGCCCTAAATCATAAGCCTTGTTTATTATGGAGCGCTGGTCAATTACTAATCATGTAAAAAGAGTACAAATCTGTTCTTAAGAAATAGTTCTGTAACTTAAGTTCAACAAGATTTTCATGGACAATTACAGAGTAATGTTGTTTATTTTGCGAACAAAATTCGAAAATAGGCCATGCAGTTTGATAAAAATGGTTCTGTAGAAAATCCTAGACGGAGACCAAGGACCCCACTAGTAAGAACTCCTGCTAGAATACTTCAAGTAACGAATATGATAGGCTATAATCAAAGTTATTCCACGCGACGCATAACACAATTGCAAATCTGCTCATCAAATTTCCCTACAAATGGCAAAACGATCAACAGCTTCGACCAGGTAAAGAGTTTCATAGATTGCAATTTTGTGAATGTGCCTTTAATGGGGGCAATAATTAATTTATTTGGTAACTTGATTGTGAGCGATGAAGTTAATTTTCAATTAAGTGGAGAACAGAATAAGCAGAACATTTTTTAGCTATACAAAATCCTCAAATTGTTTGTGAAAAATCACTGCAAGCAATAAGTTTAGTGTATATATGTCTGCTCTATAGTATTTTCGTAAATTCTGTAAATGAATGCGGATTCAATGGCGTGCATGCGTATGAAATAATAATACAATAATAAAGATGAAATAATTCAATTAAGAATATCACCTGTATTTAAATAACCCCCCTGTATTTAAATAGCTTCCTGTATTTAAATAGTCCCCTCTATTTAAATAGTCATCTGTATTTAAATAAATGCTCTTTCACTTTGATAAACAGTCGACAAATTTTTTTGTTTTATTCTACAGATTTTACGAAAATGCTATAGACCATTATTTATTCGACGATAAAAATGGAAACAGGGGTCGCGTCAATTCAGAACGATATGCAGAAATATTACAAACATTTCTAGTGCACGTTGTGAATAAGCTTCAGCTTTTTGATGGTATGTGATTCTAACATGGTGTAGTACGACCACATATAATCAACTTAAGCATGAATGTAGAGAAATATTCCAAAATTATCTGATATCGCAAAGCAGGGGTATCTACCGTGCTCTCCAGATTTTATCGTTCAAGATTACTTCTTAGGGCTATATTAAAGATGAGGTCAAAGGCGTTTATTAATCCTCTATGTGATTTGACTGAATTAAAAAACAGAATTCGACTGGTTATTGACAATATTCATCTTAAACGTCCCGGCGTGCTATGTATAAATTATTGCGTTGGGCGGAAATATGCATCAAAGACGTAGTGGCCATTTATTGAATGTAATTTTTAAAACAAATTAGAATAAGTTGCAAAATAAAATCTTGTTTATTTGCTCTTTGTATGCAGCATACGTTGAATAAAGTCATTTAATTGGTATAATTTTTATTGATGTTTCAAATAACTTAGTTTTATAAATGACACACTTTAGGATTCAACATATTATAGGCAAGTAAAAAATAACCCATAATTGGCCAAAGTTTTAACATTGAACACATACCTAGACTTTTTTGAAAGGACTAGAGTTTCAATCGCATATCTTCAGAAAAATCGTCTTTCAGTGTATACTAGAATCATTGTTAGCAGTTATATCGGAAGCAGTAATTTATTTTGATAATTTTTTTTTAACATATAAACCAATCAAATGAATAAATGTTTGAGCACGTGTGACAAAATAGACAAATCAATGTGTGTTTAAACCGACAACAACCAGCAGGGTGATTATCAAGTGCGTTTATCGGGGGTGCTTTTCACTTCTGTCAGTTTTTTCATTTGTACATCCATATTCAGAAAAATGTCGCGCATTGGAAATGACAGTAGTGATTCCATAAATAAAATGAATGAAAATAGTATTCATATGAATACTAAACGTAATAAAAAATGGATTTTGGAGTTATCTATGAATTTTGTAGACGAACGTAAATACCACTGGGCAATTAACATGAAAAGAAGCAATGGTGGTAATTATAAAGAAACTACAATTAAAACTATATGGAATGTAATTACTAAGATGATCCAAGAAAAAATCTATGAAGAGTTTAATATTAATATAGATCCATTTAATAGCATTGCATTTAAATGCGCCCGTGATGCACTAAATGCCAAACGACGAATCTAGAAGGCAGATCCTGAAAACGCAAGAAAAGTTCAGTTGCATTCGATTACGATGAACTCGGCAACATTATTAATTTGTGGGATGAAAATCTACCAGATGAATTACAGCGCAAATTCTATCAGATAGCAGTTTAATTAGCTTGGAAGGGCGGGGAAACACCTAATTGTTTAATTGATTACTTTTCCGTGGAAACAAATAATGATGGATCCAGGACTGGTAGAATAGACACAATCCAGTATTTAATAAAACATACCAAGGAGGAGCTAAACACTGTGTAACTAGCAAGTGGCTCACACCAAATGTCGATAAAGTGGTATGCCCAATTCTAAATCTACATTGAAAAAATGAAAAAGAAAACTGGTACACAAATGTGCCACTGGGGAAAAACACAATATCCAAATGGACGAAGTCTGCTGCTGAGCAAATCGGGTTAGACACCAAATTAATAAATCTACGGCTGTAAGCCAACTAGCCAAAAATGGAGTTGAAAAACAGCAGTTGTTACAGATTACCGGTCATACAAATACAACTTCAATAAAACCTTACCTAAATATTAATAAAACACATCACGAGCAAATAATTAACAATATGCGTGCATATAAGCGATGTTGTTCACAAAACTTGTAATCAAGAAATTGTTACAAGCGAAGATTCTTCTAATAAGAAACGTATGAATAATTTTACATTTAATAATTGTTCATTTAATGATTGTACATTTTAATATTCGTTCTTATTATAATATGTTGTATTATATTACTATCGATATATTTTTAGTACCTACCTAAATCGAATTGTTAAATTTAAATCAATAAACATTGAAAATAAGAAAAAATATCTTACTAATAAACCTTATGCAATGCTAAATCCTCATAATTTTGTTAGCACTGCCCTCAAGTGTGTTGCTTGAAATAACTGCCCTCTAGCAAGATCTCGGGCAGCTATTAAGCAACACACTTTCAAGAATTTCTGACAAAATTATCGCGTGATTATCATAGCCCTTGGTTCATTATAAGTGATAATGTGGTGACTGAAAGTGATAATGAACAGATTATATACAAGATTATATGACGTTTTGAAAAATGTCCAGGATGCTGACTGGGTTAAATTAAAATTCAGAAAATGCCAATTCGCTATTAAAGAAGTTACTTTCCTAGATTCGAAATTGGACAAAACTGGTTTGCATCCTACAGACGAAAAGACGAAAGCCACAACAAAATCGCCAAAATTTTTACTTTCTTATACCTAATATAAGGAAGTATAGTAATCGAGATTTTTTTCGACCGAGATTTTGATTGATATATATGTTTTGAACCCTCCTGAATCCATTTTGACTATTTTCCAAATGATGTCTGCCGGTGCGTGTATGTGGATGGGTGTGTGTATGTGTGTATCCGCGATAACTCAAAAAATACTAATGGGAGACTTCCCCAATTTGACAGTTAAGATTATCAACAACATCTTAGGTGACACATTAAATTTGGTGAATGTGGTACCACCAGAAGAGACATAATGAATGAAAGAAGAAAAAGGGTACAATTTCGGGGAAAAAGCATTAAAATTTTTATTGCATTTCTGGACGAATCTCAACGAATTATAATGAAAAAACTACTTTATGAAAAAAAAATCTATCTGCATGTCTGTAGCATCACGATAGCAGCCACATTTTTTGAGATAAAACTTTCAAATTTGTTCACGTGGTCTAAAGGCCAAGACAATAATAAATTCGATGACGAGCAAAATTGATCCGATGAAAGCAGGTCCACGGGACCCAAACTTTTTTGTATTTGCCTTTACAAAAAAATATATTCTTGACGAAAGATTATAAATCATGTCTACTATATCAAGCCAATAAAAAATATTTTCCAAGTACTTAAATAAGGCTGATGTAAACTGAAATTTTTTTACACATTTGACCTCATAAAATGGGGTTAGGATAAATTTAACAGTAGGGACATTTGAAATGTCTAATTTAGTTACAAAAATGTCACTGTCAATAAGAAGAAATTATTAAAATATATGACTTGAATTATTATTGACAGTATCGAATGACGGTGATAATTAATTATTTAAAAATTTTAATGAAATATTTCAAGGTACGCTATTAAAATTTAATTAAGGTAAGTGACGAATTAAATAGAATAATTTTTTACATCAGGATGATATATACTGGTATAAGAAAGTTACGTGCTGGTCACATCAGATATTTTATTAAATGATTTTGTATAAAATATTTTTAGAAAATAAAAGCACTGTGTTAGAGCCTCTTTGTGAACTTTTGAGAAATAGTACAAGTAAAATATATACAAATATACAAGAAAAGTTTTGTGGCAGCTAAATATTTAAAATTAGATTTTATACTAGTGTTACTCTCATAGTTTACCTTTACTTCTACGTGGAGATGCTTCTTCTTATGGCATTGGAATAGTTCTTGCACACAGAATGTCAGGCGAATCTGAAGCATCAATTGCATATGGCTCCAAGACATTGGAATATAGTGCTATGAATTATTCCCAAATACATGAAGAATGTGTGAGTCTTATATTTGGGATTATAATATTTCATTACTTTCTTTCATTTTGTATACATACAGATCATAAACTCTTGGTTGGGTTGTTTAGTTCAGAGAGAATAATCTCAAAAGAGTGTTTCTGATATTACAATGATGGACTCTGATTTTAGGGGCATATTAATGTAAAATTGAAAGTCGGTCTGTGCCTAAAGATTCAAATGGTATTAGTTGATTACATATGAAAACCAAAATGATGGAGATACCAAATTCATCTTAAGTACTATTTCCTGAAACGAACAAAAAACAGTGTATAGTAGGTACATAAAAACTATGTTTTTAAACTAAAAATTAAAAGACAAAAATCAGTTTGTTGTTCGGGATGGCTATAATTTTATATATTTCTCTAGTAGGTTGTTATAAATTCTGCTCTTTTCAGTGTCCGTTTTATTATTGACAGTATTACTATGTTTGTTAATAAGAATCATTTCGATAATTAATATTTTTCTGTAATTTAGTTCGTTGTCTAAAATTTTAACTTTATCGAATTAAAAATCATGGTTTGAATCGAAATGGTGTGTTGCAAGAGCGGTATTTTCTTTTTTTGTCTTGCATTACACGAAATTTATGTTCATTTATTCTCGTTTTTAGCTATTGTTTTGTTGTCCTATATATACTGCACCACAACTGTAAGGAATTTTATATACCAAATTTGATTTATACTCAAACAATAATTTGTCCTTCATTGTCGAGTATAAAGTTCCCACTTTTTTAATGTGGTAGAAACTATATTGGAATGTTCATTTGTCAAAATTCGTTTCATTTGTGGTGAAAGGCCTTTAACATAAGGTATCTTGAAATATTTATTATTATTATTGTTAGCTAGTTGTTGATTCGATGTTACGGTATTTCTGTTACTAAGTGTAGTGTCATTAATAATAAAATTGGCTAATTTAATAGGATAATCGTTTTGCTTCAATTTTTGTTTAAAAATGTCCATATTTTGTTCATGGAATTGAACGTCACATAATTTTAAAATTCGATTTTTACTTGCTTTATTTAACACACTTTCTGACAATTAATTGACGAAATTTTGCGCAGTTACTAAGGTCGGATGACAATGGGAGGGAATCGAACCCGCAAGACGATAGAAAGATTATCTAGTCACACTTGCCATAGCACGCTCTAGCCAACTACTCCACCGAGCCCACTACACAAAAAATTCAACCAATATTTGTAAAACGGTTCATTGCCACGACATCACGTTCTCCAACCTATAGTACCGATGAGTTCACAGGAGAACGAAACATGTTTACTACTATGGGAAAAGGAAATGACTACGCCATACGTGACATACCAGTATCCTCTTATTGTGCGGTATCGGACTATGATCTATATGACAAAACTACTTTCTTTTTTGTTTACTATCGACCATTAAAATATTGTCCCGTAATTACGAATCACCTATTATAGGGCAATTATTAATTTCAAATATAATAAATGAATCAATGAAACCACAACATACACTTACAAATTATTAAAAATTCCTCCAGTAGCGAACGACCCAATTTAACATTTTTTTTTACAGGTATTGGGTCAGATTGCTGATTTACATTACATTAACAAATAATCTCTCCGATAGAGGATATGCTTTTTACGCTTAAATTTCAATAACGAGATATATCGTACTAAACTTTACACTTGGTGTGGTTTTTGTTTTGTGTGACAGGATTGGCAGTTTAATTTCCTGTGATATGTTTAACTTTAGTATTTCATTTTATACGATTTACTATTGTGTTTGAAATTCAGATAATATTTAGAATATTTTTTATTCTTTCACGAGCGTAATTAATAAAGTGTATATAAAATAAATTGCTTACATATCTATTGAGGTACGACGATTGCAAAATATGTTCCGTCATTTATTGAATATAGATTTAAAATTTACGGTAAATATAAAAATGCATCTGTTTCTCTCTAGTTCAGGTTAAGAATTACAATTTTAAAGAAAACAAAAAGTTTCCTTTAAAATTAAAGATAAATTAAATTGAAAATTATTACAAATATATTTCTTTAAAATGGAGACGATATATCAGTGTATCGTTAATACCTAATATCCCCTTGGTTTCATACAGTAACAAATATAAAGTTGAAAAATATTGGGAAACATTATTAATGAAATATGGGCTATCATTAACCCGGCAATTTTGTTCCATTATATTAGTTGCTCGAAGTTGGCTGATTCCTCTTAAATGATAATGAGGAAATTAAATCTGATTGCCAATAATTTGAAGTAAATTAGTGCCTGATGTTCTTCGTTAAAGAATCGTAGAGAAATAAAAAATAATATTGGCACAACTATTTTACTTGCTTTGTTTTATTATATTATCAAAAAGTACAATGACAAGAACTGTCAAAAACTAACTACATAAAAATTGAAGAGCGCAACTCGTGTTGCTTTAATTAAAATCAAACAATAATTATATTAATTTCAACACCCCCTCTCAACACGGGTTTATTTCTTCAATTCCAAACTCACGAATAAATTTGTTATGACTAGGACCATGAAGACCTTTGGTAAGTACATCGGCAATCATTGCGTTGGTGGGAACATATTTCACATCAATTTCACCTCTCTTGAAGATCTCTCTTACGTAATGATAGCGGATATCGATGTGTTTAGTACGTGAATGGTATATTGGATTTTTTCATTAAGTTCTGCGCTCCCTGATTATCGCAATTTATAATGGTAGGTTCATCCTTAATCTTCATGTAACCCATTTCTTGCAGTAAATTTCGTAAATAGACTGTCTCTTTTGCTGCCTCACTTAATGCCATGTACTCGGCCTCCGTGCTGGATAACGCAACGGTTCTTTGTTTTTTAGCTTGCCAAGTTACGGCGGCGTTTGCAAGTTTGAAGACAAAACCGGTGTATGAAATACGGTCATCCAAATTTGCTCCCCAGTCCGCACCGACAAATCCAAAAAGCGGTTTTCCTCTCTTATGATATACCAAGCCATAGTCTATTGTGCCTTTTAAATATCTTAAAATGTGCTTCGCAGCGATCCAATGAAGTTTTCCCGGATTAGTGTTATATTGGCTTAGAAAATAAACAGCATACGCTATATCTGGACGTGTGGACACTGCTAAATACATTAAAGAGCCAATAAGTGACCGATACGGCACATTTTTCATTTCTGTAATTTCATCTTCCGTGGTTGGCTGCATTTTCTTGCTTAATTTCATACCATTATCTAACGGAGTTGAAACTGGCTTTGAATTTTCCATACCATAATGAACCAAAATATTTTCAATATAATTTTTCTGACTCATAGTAATAAAATTTGAAGATAGACTTTGTTCAAACTTTATTCCAAGACAATAATGTAGGTAACCCAGATCTTTCATTTTAAATTGTTGGCTTAAACTTTCTTTCAACCTCATGTAAATATTTTGATTATTTGTTCCTACAATTATATCATCAACATAAATTATAACAATCAGATAAATATTTTTAGTTTTCATCTGATAAATGCACTTTTCGGTTTCTAAAGGTTGTAGGTCAAAGTTCTTTAATTCTTGATCCAATTTCTTAAACCATTGACGACCAGACTGTTTCAATCCATAAATTGATTTTTTAAGTAAATAAACTTCGTCTTTTTCTTTCATTTTCGATAAATCCTTTGGCCTGTTCCATGAAGATTTCTTCATCCAGATCCCCATTTATATAAGCCATTGTCACGTCAAGTTGATATAAAGAAAGATTAAATTCTGCAGCGAGAGCAATCAAAATGCGTATTGAACTTTGCCTCGCAACTGGTGCAAAAGTCTCTCGGAAATCTATTCCGGGTTGTTGAGTGTAACCTTTAGCCACCAATCTCGCTTTTCTACGCTCCACACTTCCATCAGCTTTAAACTTCGTCCTTAAGACCCATCGACACCCAACAACATTTTGATTCTTGGGACGCTCGACTAACACCCAGGCGTTATTTTGTTTAAGTGATTCGAACTCGTCCTTCATAACAGCTTTCCATTCATTGGCATTTGGACCAGTTATTGCTTGATCCACAGTTGGATCCGTTATTTCATCAACTACAAGCTCAGCCTCATGATTTAACTCTACTTCTGGTTCGGTTTGTACAATTTCCATATTAAACACCTTACGCGGTCTTCCTCTTTGACCAGTTCTAATTATTTTTGGGCGTCCTCGCCCCTCTTAACTTCTACAGTATCATCTCCCTCGGATTCGGTTTCATCCCATTCATCCTTATAATTTTCTGCAATTTCTAGCTCTTGGTTTTTGATTAATTCATTTTTTCCAAATTCCACCGGCTGTGTTTCAACTGTGATTTCTGAAACTTGTGTTTCTTCCAAAAAATTTTACATCTCTGCTTGTAACGATTTTTCTCGAGTTTGGGTCCCATAAACGATAGGCCTTTGATTCTGTGGAATACCCAACAAAAATACATTCCGAAGACTTTGGTTCAAATTTGCCCCTATTCGGCTGTTTGTTTAATACATAAGCCTTGCAACCAAATGTCTTGAAATATGAAACATTAGGTTTCTCACCAAATCGAGCTTCATATGGAGTCATATCGTCCAAAAAACGAGTTGGGCAACGATTCCTAATGTGTACTGCTGTAGCAACAGCCTCAGCCCAAAAACCGTGTGATAATTTCGCTTGCAACGTCAAACATCTAGCCATTTCCACTAAGGTTCGGTTCATACGCTCAGCTGTACCGTTTTGCTGAGGCGTATAAGCCACAGTTCGTTCTCTTCGGATTCCATACTGCTCCATTAGCTTCGTAAATTCAGCTCCACAGTACTCCAAACCATTATCTGTACGCAGGGTTTTTATTTTACAACCAGTTTGGTTTTCGATTAACGCCTTGTAATTTAGGAATGCCTCTTTTACGTCACTTTTTGATTTCAGAAAGTAAACACTGACATATCTTGACTTGTCGTCAATAAATGTAGCGAAATAAAACGAACCACCAATTGATTGACCCCTCATGGGCCCACAAAGGTCCGAATGAACCAATTCAAGTAATTGTTTACTCCTTCGACTAGATGAATAAGGGAATGGGGTAGCACTTTGCTTCCCTTGGATACAGATTTCGCAGGTTGGCAGAGCTTCCGCAGAGTTAAAAAGAAATTCCATAAACCATTTCCTTTGCGGTAACTTTTTTAAGTCCTTTTCATTTAAGTGACCATAACGCTGGTGCCACCTTTCCATTTTGCTTGCGGTATGAGTTGCAACAGCTGTGGATTCAGTAAACGTTTCAACATAATATAATTTGCCCCTTCTTTTTAGCTAAAGCGACAGATACACCAATTTTATTGGTAATAATTGCATGGGTTTCC
The DNA here is from genome assembly GCA_029963845.1 of Rhamnusium bicolor. Classification (NCBI taxonomy): domain Eukaryota; kingdom Metazoa; phylum Arthropoda; class Insecta; order Coleoptera; family Cerambycidae; genus Rhamnusium; species Rhamnusium bicolor. Next base: position 59,395 of record JANEYF010002426.1, on the reverse strand, counting down.
CCAAAATTCACGAAATACCCATTAGACGTAATTTTGGAAATAGACAGCAGATTGGTTTTTAAGTTTGGCACATACAGAACATTCTCCAATCTTATCTTCTTTTTGTTCACTTCCATTTGAAACAACTAGGTGAATAGTACCTCGTCCCATGACTTCGGTAGTTACATCCACTGCGAGGCGGACTTTTTGGTTTACAATAGGAACCAAGTCCGAGAAATTCTTTTGGTCATGACACATATGAGAAGTGGCGCCACTGTCAATACACCATTCCTGAATACCTTCCTCAGTTTTTATTGCAATGGCAATGGACGCCGTTTCATTCGTATCTAAAACAGACCAACTGTGTTTTGAGTTATCAACTACAGCTACAAAGGCTGCTTCCGCTTCTGCATTCGAAATACTCTGATTAGGTTCTTTCTGCTTGTTAGCTTTCTTCCAGCAATCTGACGCCTTATGCCCCAGCTTATGACAATAATTACATTTATATTTTTTTTTTCTGCTGGTATTGTTTTATGGAATTACCATTTCCGATATTCGTCCTGTTAGAACCATCATTTTTATTGTGGAAAAACTGATTGTGGTTCCCCGAAGACTTTGCATACATTGCTTGATCAGACAAATTAGAGGTAGACGCTTTGCTCTTTCTTGCATCAAACTCTTCTAGTAATTTGATTTTAAGGGATTCAGGCGTAGGCAAATTATCCCTAGCTTCAATGGCACAACGGAAGTTTTCGTAACTGACAGGGATACTGTATAACAACAAAATGGACAAAAGATCGTCAGCTACTTCGAGTCCCATTTCAACCAACTTATCATTAGCACCAAAGAAAAGATTGAGGTGATCCCTCATACTGTCACCTTCACGCATTCTTGCAAACAACAATTGTTTTAACAGGGTAGCCTTACGAGCGGGCCCTCTAGACTGATACACTTCCTCTAATTTAATCCACACTGCACGAGATGATGCGCAGTGTTTAATGTGACATAATTCTGATGGTGACATAGATAAAATAATATCTGACCTTGCCTTGCGATCTGCATTTTCCCAAGCTATAATTGCATTCATATTTGTAACGATTCCCGCAGCATTAGTAACTGACTCTGGCTTAACACTTGTTCCACTAGCGTAACTCCAATAGTCATTTTTAATCAGGATAGCTTCCATTTGCAATTTCCATGTGTCGAAATTTTCTTTATTTAACTTATCAATGTGTGATACATTTCCAGCCATTGTTAACAAATTAATAAAATACTCTAACTCGTGGCAAGTTTTAGGTAAAATAGATTAGGTAGTGCCTCTTGATAATTTTCACAGCTTATGCTTGAAAATATCCAAAAATTTTCTCTCGATCTTATTTACTGCCCTTCGAATCGTTCTGGGCCCATAACCTGATGTTCTTCGTTAAAGAATCGTAGAGAAATAAAAAATAATATTGGCACAACTATTTTACTTGCTTTGTTTTATTATATTATCAAAAAGTACAATGACAAGAACTGTCAAAAACTAACTACATAAAAATTGAAGAGCGCAACTCGTGTTGCTTTAATTAAAATCAAACAATAATTATATTAATTTCAACAGTGCCAATTTTTACAAAATGTGTGTGTACATTTACCTATTTACCTCGTAGAAGAGAAATATACTATTTACACCATAGTCCATTTCTAATTTTTAGACATAATTATTATTGTTAAAGAAAAACACCTACCTACGTCAATATATTTAGTTTCCCAAAAACATCCAATAGGGTTAATAAATAATAATAATAGGAGACTACTGTGAATAATATTTAAGCAATATTTATAACACATTTGTACAAATAGCTAGTAAATAATGGTGTTTTAGATAATTTTATATTTATGCATATTTTTTATCCAACTTAACTATCATATACGTATAATTTTCTTGTTTTTATATACATTTATTATGCTTCCTCATCATGTGTTCCTCAAGGGCCTGTTCTTGGGCCAGCTTGCTTCAATTAATAAATTAAATGGATTATAAGGTAGACGTACACATCTCAATGTATGTTGTAGTTGCAGTTGCTTATTACATTAGAATTATTGTGTAATAATATTATCAACAAGCCGGTATTTGGTGTTTTTATAGTGACATTTTATTCTAATAAAAAACTTGATTTTAATTAAAATTGACGCTACAAAAATATATTAATTTGGGCAAGCTCCTTTTTTAATTCTAATTTTTTAATTCTTCTTTGAACTTCTTAAGTTAATTAAAATTTTTGTTAGTGTTTAAATTTTTTGTATGTAATTTTTATGTGATATAATGTAAAGTTTTATGTAATCTTATTCTTTATGTGTTGTAAAGTAGTTCTTTTATTTATTCATTTTTTTTTGTCAAAATAATGTGAATAATGGCTCGCACTGATTTTAAAATATAATTTAGTTCTTATAGTCCTGAAGATGGTGGGAACTATCCACCGAAATATTGGCCAGTAGTTAAAACTTATTGTTAATAATAAATTTGTTGTCCCAATTGCTCGTGACTTATTTCTCCATCTTTCTGAATATATGTACATAATTACAGAATTTGACATTTTAATAACACACTCTTGCTTCCAAAAATTTTTATTTTACATCCTTAAGTTAACATTTTAAAGGCTCCATCAAATTATTATTATCAGGAATGTTAGTAATCAGCGAAATGATTTTCTTTTATTTTATACATATGTCTTATTTTATTTGCATTCATTTAAAGCTGAATGGTCTTGTTTGGGTGCTCTATTGGTTGAGTAGAAGAGCAAAACTCACCTCACCGTGACAGAATGTACTCCACCACCTTTGACCAGCAAAGATAAGTCCAAATTATAATTCTAACCAGTATTTCTGTTCATTTAACTCTTTGCATCATATTTTTTGTAAAGTCAATAAAATGCAATATATATATATTTTTTTCGGAATAACCGATCCCATGCAATCCTCCCCTGGCCTCCGATGCCTTTAACAAGTCGCGTCGTAGAATTAACTACAGCCACTCCCCACATCCCGTAGGCTGCAGATACCAGAATCGTGTGCTTTAATTAAGCAGGCAGAGAGAACCTAAAATGACCGTCTTCTTGCATTTGGCATTTGGTCTGATTCTTGGCAGGCCGGTATGATCATCAATTCCAAGAGCAGCATCGGCATCATCCCTCCGAGTACGTTGATTATTAGAACGAGCGTCCTAACCGAGTAGCCTGAGTACAGCACTTGAATGACATACATCACCTTGAGCTGATGATCGAGGAGGACTATGTCAGGTTTGTTGGCTTGGGTTAGTCTGACCGTCTGGAACGAGTAGTTCCAGTAAATTCGGTATTTCTTGTTCTCGATAAGAGACTCAAAATCTTCGGGACACAAGCACTGTTGTTTACGAGTATTTTAGGTGGTATTACACGCGTAATGTCTCGTTATGTCGGTGGATGTAGGCCGAAATCGCATATACGGGGCATGCTGAAAGTAAGTACATGAGAAATTCCGGTGCCTGACGGCAGGTTCTGAAGCTGATATCGGGAACCTTCATACGCAAAATGCGGCTACGGTAGACCAAGGTGTCGATAATACCGGCCCGACAGGCCACAATAAATCCCCTCAATCTCCAACTTAAGCCTGGCTGAATCTCAATCTGATCGAAAAACTCAGTGTTTTCATGTTCTTATAGAAGACACCATATTGGGGTTTATCGCTAGAATAGATTGTCATGTTCCATAGCTTTTATTTGGGCTCTCAGACAATTCGACTGAAGCTCAATCCAAAATCAACAGCTCGCCAGCCTCCTCATCTGGTATCGAATACGAAACCGAGTTCATCTACTGTCATGAACACTCCGATATTATTATTACGATAATTATAATTACTTCAAGTAACATCAGATCAACGGAATATTGTACGATATATTGCTTTAGACAACTCCACTTTCTGTTGATTGTTATATGTGACATGTGAATGTTTGAGACGTTTGTATTCCAAAGGGACCCATTTTGTTGGTTATTTTAAAAATCTACTCTACTGTAGAATATTGCAATGGTGGCACGTAACTTCTTCATGTGGAACATTATAAGCTTGAATATAATTTAAATTTATTTAACACTGACGTGTTTTCCACGAAACACAATATAGGTACTGCACTTGACGCGCGTTTTGCCTACCAAGTTGGCATCATCTGGAGATGATTAAAACTAAAGTTATGCTAACAATCTACCCTATCTATACCTAAACTATTGTCACGGCTCACCGAACAGTCACTGTTCACCGAACAGTCACGGTTCACCGAACAGTCACGGTTCGGTGGACCGAGACCCACTAACCAATAAAGCGGGCTATTTGGGATAGGCCCTCTGTCACTATCATACTATTTTTACACTTTATAATTTCCAAGCTTTCAAATGCATCCAGCTGTCTAGTATTTGTTACATTCCTAATTGATCTTAAATTTCTAATATATAGATATTATGATTGTTCTCAAACGCATGTTGAGCTACACTAGAGATCTGTTCTACCATATTTGAGATGAGCCATATGCTCTTTGAATCTAGTTTGAATTGATCGTCTAGTCTATCCAACATATATTTGATTACAGTCCTTACAGCTAATTTCGTAAATCCCCGACTTTTCGTTTGTTTCAATTTTGTCCTTTGGATCCCCTAAAAGTTGTTGTAGTTTGTCATACCTACATCTTTAAAAATTTTACCAATACCGAAGGTCGAATGGAATCGATACAAATTTCGGATTTTCTCTTTCTAATCAATTTTTTTTTTTTTTCAAACCTCTCCTTATTGAGGGGGAAGCTTAATTGACGATGGACTGGAAAATTAAAATTCGCCATTTTGTGTTGAGCACGATGGTGAGAGTCCTTAGGGATAATCTTAGAGTATTAGTATCTTTTCTGTATATGTCAAATTCTAACATATTTTCACTATTTTTAATTATTAATCCATCTAAAAATGGTAGCTGTCCAGAGTTTTCAGTTTCATATGTGAATTTAACCGATGCGAAACGACTGTTTAATTTAGATACAAAGTTATCAATATCAGCGACTTTTGTATCGAACACTGCAATAATATCATCCACATACCTAAGTCAAACCCTGATCAAATACTCGAATTCTTCTTTTGCTTCCGTCTCGAATCTGTTCATGAAGAGACTGGCAATATGAATAGTGACAAAGAGTTACCCATTGCTGTTCCTTCATGTTGTTTGAAGAAATTATCGTTGAATCTAAAACAGTTTTGTTCCATGCAAAGTTTAGTGAATTTAAGATATTCTTTTACTACATCTTGACTTGTTTATTTCGAGTAGATCCTTAAGGTAGTCCAAGGTCTGTGGTATCGAAACACTTGGAAATAATGAACAAACGTCAAAGGAGATCAAAATTTCACCTTCTTGCAACTGAATATTTTTCACGTTATTAATGAAATCGTTGGAATTAATCACAAAGAAACTAGGTGGTACAATAGATAAATTTTCGAACTCTTCTGTTAACCATTTTGATAGGTGGTAAGTCGGCAATCCGATTGCTGAAACAATAGGACGTACTGACTTTCCTAGTTTATGTATATTAGACAAGCAGTACAGTCTAGGTACACTTGGGATAGATACATGTAACCTCATAGTTAAAGCTGGAGTAACAAGGTTGTTGCAGGATTTAAGTACATTTCATACTTCAGTAACCATTTTTGATAATGGATTTCTAGAAAGTTTTTTATAAGGACCATTACTAATCAGATTGTCTACTCTTTCATAATAGTCCTCCTTATCTAAAATAAAATAAATAAATTTATTTGCAAATTAATAACTGCGAAGAAGTTTCGATATAATAAAATCACAATAACATGTCGATACCTCAAAGCAACAGTCTTCAAATCATGTTTACGCGAATATATCTAGCATTTTCTAAGTAACAGCAGTAACAATGGATTACTTCTGAACGAAATATGACTGCGCTGCAGTCAATAAATCAGTGTTTACTTTTGAAATTGTGTTTGTACTGAAAATTGTAATAGTGAGATAACATTTTCCAAGAAAACCCTGTGTAGCTTAGAGGCATCAGTGTGCTATTAGTGTTTGATTTCACTATACAGAACAGGTGTAAACAATTTTCCACCCAAAGGAGTCACGTGACATAATTCCCCAGTACAGTAATTGTTCGCAAGAAACCAATTATGCTTTTTAAATTCTCGACTACTATTCATGAGATATAAGAGTATTTTACATACGGGTTACATCACCATCGTATTAACGACGATCAGAAGGTCTTCAACTAGCCTCAAATGTGGTTCGATTTTCATAATAAACTATAAGACCTCGTTGAAGGCAAAATCTGGAACATATGTAGTTTGTTGAAAACAGATAGCTATAGCACTAACGTAAATTTCACAACAGATCAACGATTTTTTAGAAAAATAAAAAATTCTCATCTTTAATGGACACATCGACACAACGTATCTTGAAAACGAAGAATTTCAGAATACATGCTTATGCAGGGTGTTAAAATATTTAAAGACGTGATTTTCAAGTGATTTCTTGACGAAATGTTCATATGAACATATCATGTCCGGAAACTTTTCGTTTCCGATATAAAAATATTGTTACGCCAATGGACTCTATAGACTGGTTCCGGGGTGTACCCAGAGATGGCGATACTAATATTAAAACATAAATTAAATAGCCAAGATAGTCTGGCGTAAGGAGGATTAGAATTGTTCCGAGGGTTCCAGAAGCTCAGTCTTAATTAAGAATTTAGTCTTAATTAACGAATTATGGGAGTGAAAAAGAAATAAATTAGAGACTAAAGTAGTGATGTCTAATTGTGATTATAGTTATCATTCAATAAATTATTGTTGTTGATTGACCCCCTTTGCATTTGAATTTTTTGAGGGGTGGCCGTGTAGGGTAGAGGGATGATGATAGGTATACAAGTATTACATTAAAATATGTCCCCTTGGAAAGTTATTCAAGGTGCCTACTTTTGGTTGGAACACCCTGTATACAAAACTATATATTTTCTTTTTACTAATGACATCTCGTTGTAGTATAGCTGAGTATAGGGTCAGATTGACTCCAAAACTAGTTGTACACCAAATATAATTCATGAGAGACTTTTTTGCAATTTAAACCATTTAAAATGAGTTCTCACATAGGAGATACTAGTTCTTTTAAATTTTTACTATTTTTATTTTGTTGAGTAAGTGTCTTTTGTAAAACTAATATGTGTCTGTATGCTATATTAGTTTTCCACAACTACAGTTGGTAACTTTATACTTAACCAAGTAAATCCAAGCTCTAAATGACCCCGCATACATAATATTTGCGTTTTCCATTTTATTCATTTGCCTTATTGTTTGTGGGTTTTTTGAGTTGACAACATTCTACAAATCGACTTTTACTTTATTTCTGTAAAAAAAAATAATGTATTGCATAATAATCAAAAATACGTCGATTTGATAAACCGATGCTCCAGGAAAAGTGAAATGAAAAAGTACAGTAGCACAAAGTTAGTGTTTATACCGTCATAAAATGCAAATGTCGTCACGTGATATGCTTTGCGGGTTATGAATCCCATATGGGTCGTGCACACGAAATTTCTACTAAGACGGGTAAAACGTTATTGCTGTAGAAGTATAGCTTTTACAACAACACGCTTTTAGAGGGTGAACATATTACATAAGGATTCTTACTGAGCATGTTGGATATAATTTAACAGTTCTTCATGCATTTGTTTGTACTGGGTGAATTTAGTTATGTTGTCTCCAACATTTACCCAGAAACTATTATACAGTGTGCATTACACGGTCAATGCGAATGTCAAAGTATGTGATATAAAAAGATTTGGAGGGTAAATTAGGTACATCGACAGCACCGTAGTTGAGCGGTAAAGACACCTTACCTGGGTTCGACTCCCAGTCGAGGAGCTGGGATTATTTCGAAAGCATAAACTAACCCCAGAGTACTTGAATATTGAGTGTTTATCTGTTACTTTTATTATCTAGTCTTCTCCCGTATGAGGTTGCTTTAGGAATGGTAGTAGTAATACCTGTGACGTAATTAATGTTGTAATGTTTTGACATTTTGAAATTTTTATCTTTATCACAAAAGATGTATGAAGTCAAGGTTTCTTCCTAAATAGGAGTAGGGATAGTTTTTGGTATATTCCGAACAGGAGCATTTTTTGTAGTTCCAAAAATGTATTAAGAATGGGATTGCGTAAAAAAAATTATTAAATATCTTAACATTAATGAGGTTATCTTATAGTAGAATGTTCGGCGCTTAAATACACTCATAATATTAAGTTCTGTAGGAGATTTCTAGTTACAAGCCGAATTTTATTTAAAAAGAATGCTTATATACTGACGTTTCAAAACTCCAAGGCCATCAAAAATCGTCTTGTGCAATAGATCATTAAAGTTAAAAAACATGTTAAACATATAGTGGCAAAGTGGAGACGAATTACGATTTTTTCATATATTTTGCAGGATTATTTATAATTTTATGACTAACAATAAGTGTTATACAATTATAAACGCAATGAGATGCAAATTTTCTGTTATCCGTTTGCAGTCTCATACTAGGCATAAGTACTCACTATAACAAACAACACATATTGCATTTAAGTTTTCCTTATAGCTCCGTTTATTTATTTATTCACATAATTATAGTGAAACAGAATACAGGAATTGGGCCAACTGTACGTGCATAGCTCGGCCAAAGCTCATCCGAACCCGGCACAAAATATAAAGATACCATTATTGTAATTCCCCTAATCTTGAATTCCAAATCATACCTAGCAGAACTCCGAATTCTGGCTGAACCATACTTACACAACTGAACCAAATAGTAAATAAACAATTCACTCGAGAAACAAGCTGTTAGATAATAGTCATAATTAGGGACTACATCTCAGGTCACTACAGTTACAGACTTACGTACGTTCTCATACGACTAATGAAATGAATGAATTGAATACTGTTTTCTGCTAAGTAAACAATCCTTCTGCCTCTGAGTATCATCTTCGACATTATTATATTTCATCTTATTTTATAGTTAACATGATTATAGCAACATTAAATGTGTCAATTCCAATATATAACTGAATATATTATTGCATATTGTAATAATTAGTAAAATAAATAAACAATGTGGAAGTCAAACTGTGCAAATGCATAAAACATATTGCAATAAATCAAATATGATTAGCGTTTTACTGCTTTTTCCCTTGTATTTTGCTGATTGCCAAGGACTATTTGACAAATTTTCGCTGAACTTTTTTAAACCTTTTATATTTCTAAAAATATTTTTTTTGGATTTAGCGGGTTTTGGTTCAAATATGAAAATAATTAGCGCATTTTGTATAAAAGAAACTACTTGTTCAATCCTTTATTGTTATTATAGAAGAGCATAACAACAGGAAAAAAATTATAATCCATATAAACGATATATCAACGTATTCTAGACAAACTCGATTTCTGAACTTTGGTTGCAAAATAAAAATGGATTATTAAAAAAAAATCTTTTCACCAGATATGCACTGCATTCTCTTCTGCGAGGCAATTGCATGGTTCAGCTGTCTCATCTTCCATATTGTTGATTTCTTGCCTACGTTGTAAATCATTGTACCAAACCAAGTCCTCGTCATTCTTCCAATCCTCTCCAAATTATTTAGTCAATAGATTTTTCCAAAAATGTTTTCTTTTTCTCGGATATGCCTCTTTGACGTGTGAATACCCTTTCTTTCAAGTCTGATTGGAGTATCCCTCTAGAACTTGTTTTTGTTAGTGTCGTATATTGTTCCGTACCAGTCCTGAACCTAAAGTGCTGAAAGTCACACACAGAAACGTTTCCGTAGCTTTCTTTAAAGCTGATCAGTTTCATATCCTAAATGCTATTAATCTTCTTTAGTTTTTCTTCTAAAACTTTGATGTAGATTCTCCAGCCATTTCCTTCGTTACTGTCGAGTAACCTAATAACTCCATGCCTTTGTAGATTGCCTTATAATCGTCTTTTGATGTGAGAACCAGGTACTTTTTAAGGTCTTGTTCTACGCGACCGAACACTCGGTCGGCCGGTAAGAGCGAGTGACCGCGAACCGAGTACGTTATTATAATTTCTGATATACCTGGCGGAGATTTGAATTTTAACCAATAATACAAAGTGTGGATGATGTGCGAGTTCCTATTTTGTCCTCCGCAACCATCGCAGGATAATCTCAGTGTGTGAATGTCCGTGAATGTAAGGCTGTTCAAGTGATAAAACAAATCAGAACCAATTTCTTCAGCACATCGTCGGTTTGGTCTTCAGTCCATATATGAAATGTAGGACTTCTATCTTTCATGTCAACACAACAAAAGTTATACAAGCTAACTTGGTGCGAATTGAATACATCATTGATGGGGGTTCTGGCCAAAGGCTGCACTTGTTGCAGGTCAAAGCAGAAAGTATATGAGTTTTCAGGTGTATTCCTCATTGATTCGTAAAATGCATTGGCACTTTTTTATGCATTGTTAACTCCAAGAGTGAATTTCTTCCTTGCATCCTCATCCGTTCCTTTTTTTGGAGATTTTTCAGTCTCATGCATTGAGCACAATAGTCTGTAGTAGGACTGCTAAACCCTATATTATACTCATTAACACAAATGTTTCTGAACATATCGAATTTTGTAGTCTTGACTTCTGGTGCACATTGTTCTATAGGTATAGAGGTTAAATAGCTTTCTCATGGTTAGGCTACAATCAAGATAAAACCAGTTTATCTTGATTGTAACCAGTTTGATTTTTTCTATTACAATGACATTCCTTAGCGGGTATCCCATCCAGAAATCTCCTGCTATTTTGCTTTTTGTCGATGTGCTTCTCGAAATTGCTGTCACCTCCTCGAAGTTCCCTCGGGATTTTATCCTCGAAACAATCTTTTGCTATGCACCTAACTCGATCCTTATGGATATTAAGTACGCTCAAGAACATGAATCTTTTTTTTTTTTTTTAGAAAGTCGTTTTGGCAAGAAATATGTTACAGTGAACTCTCGCTTTCTAAGTTGGTTCTTAACAGGTCGTTTACATTTGACAGCAGTGGCAGACAAAAAATGGCATAATTTGAGATCCTGTTGAATTTTGTCATTAGTGGCGTTGCAAGAAGTTCGTATTTCTTGCACATCTTCAAGATTTATTTCTGAACAACTATGTGGGACCCTTGTGTAAACAGGGCTTTTTGAATGACTTAACGGCAGGGGCAGAAACGTGATTTCTGACGAACAAACAAAAAAAATGACTAGGTTTTTCTTGACAATAATAACAATAACTATTATTATCAGGTAAGTTACAATTCTTTTAACTTAGGTAGCTCTTTAAATTAGTCTCCTGTCGGTTGGTCCTATTAGTTTTTTCTTTTTCTTGATCCCACATTACTTGCACACACAGTGGTATTAGCATCATCCATTTTCAGACTCACTAATTGGTAATGTATACTTCAAAACTATGAGGTTATAAAAATCGGCTGAGTGTGCAAACATAACGCGGAAAGCGCATAGTTTACAAAGCCATAGTCAGCTTCATCTATGTGACATTTTAAAAAACTGTGCTTAATACAACGAGTAATATGAATTTATCGGGCTTTGGTACCAATATTGGACTTAGCGCTGTAAACTCCAAAGCCCTATATTCGACAGCTATTTAACGGGATTTAAGTTTTGCTCTTTAAGGAAAGTGTTGTCTTGTATAGATCTTTGAGAAGTATAGGAATCTGCAAAAAAGCAAAAAATATCTGAAATTGGATTTAACAGGATTTGCGCGCGAGCTCCACAATTATTTGTTGTTATACCTACTTTTTTAATCAATAGGTACATTATCATGGGACAGGTTTTTTTAATAATCATCGTAGAAGAAACAAAAATTGTACAGAAAGCCGTTTCATAACATGCTGAAATCAAATATCGATTAATAAAAAATAAATGTTTGTGTATGTGTCTGTATGTGTGTAAATAGTTTTTTTTTAACATGATAACTTCTGTTAAGTTTAACATTTTTATTTTTAATTTGGCACATATAGTAAAGTAGTATGATAGAATACTCCATATTGACATTGAGTCATATCAGTCATACAGGGTGATTGCCAGAAGCTAATAAACTGTCATGTTTTACAGAAACTGTTTTATTATAATTTTAAAACAATATGTTACATTTTTTGATTAAGCATAAGAATATGATGATGTACATTATGTACAAGATATCAATGCTGTATAGTATACAGTGTATAATATACAAGTTCGAATGAATTTTGCTTTAAAATCTTATTAAGGACAATACTTTTAATAAGACTATTATGAAGAAATAAGACACAAAATGTCAGTATGCCACAATATACAGGATGTGTGTGAGAGAACCCAAAAATGGGTATTTTATATATATTTTTTTATTTAGAAAAATCATGAGAAAAATATATGGATGTAAATTTAATTTCAAGTGGCACCATGTAAAAGTGAATTGTGCCATATATGAGCAAAATTTAATCAAAAAGATATTCACAGTCGGCCACGCTAGTCTGCAACTTCGATCAATGTATCAACATGAATTATACTAATAAATTGATATAACTCTATTACTGTCAAAAGTGCCAATATTTTTTTGGTTATTGGTTAATTGTTTAAAACAGCACATTTAATTTTTGTTTACATCAACACTCTAAACCCAATTAATATATTTTTAGAATCAGGTATCCACCAATCATATTTATATTGTCCACTTTAACCATTTGTATCTGAGGATTAAATGTTCTGCACTATTTCGGCGAAGAACAATAGTTCTTCAAGAACAGTCACTACCAGTTCTCTACAAAATGTGTCCCCCATAGCAGTTACTATTTCTAGAATTAAGAAACTAATCAATATTACTTTATGGGTAAAACATATTTCGCTTTGATATAAAGAAATACATTTTCAACTTATCTGGCCTACTTTTGTTTCGTATCTGTTTAATTTTTTCTGAGATGTATTTTGATTAATGATCCTGGGTCATTATCCAAAATACATCTGGATCATTGATCTATCAAACAATCACTTAATGTAAAATTAATATTAGGAAAATATTTTAATATTAGGGTTCACCGAGACTCCAAAATTGAAATATTCCAAAGAAAGGGTTAGGAGAATATTGACGAAAGCGATATTGCTTAATAATCAATGAAATTTTTAATTTAACATTTACTTTCATTTGTCATCTAATTTTCTTATTTTCCTTCTTGATATGCATATTGTATATACTGTACAATATATGTTATACGTAGTAAAAAGAAACTGTAATTTCTGTTTGAAATTATATTGTAATAAACTTTATTAATTAGTATTATTTAAAATATTTGCCCATATTGTTACTAAGAAAATAACTTGTAACAATTACGTATTTATTTTTCGGTAGCATGTAAAGTTATGCAGTAAATGGAGCACCATTTTATTGATTTCTTGAAAATAGTAATGTCGTTAATATTATTTTAAAGCCAAATTGGTGTGCATAAGTTTTGATTTTTTGTCTAATTCAGTTCTATCACCGTCTCTGACATATACGCCACTGGTATTGAGTATACCAATAAACAAATTTTTTAATAGTAGGATCTCTCAAGTTGCAAGAGAACGAAACAATCCCTTTATAATAATTACAGAATTATTTGTCTATTTAATTCAGAAGTCATTGCTGCATATTGCTATATGAGTAACGTAGACTGGGTTCCAGACTATTGATGCATACTCTAATTTCAATCTAACGAAGGAAATTTGTAACAATCGGAGAGTAAACATGTTAGTTTTGAGTTTCTAATGACAAACCTAAACATTTAACTACAGATGAAGTGGTAACTTTAATATGTTTTAAGTATGTTAATTTAGGGTCTAAGAAGTTACTTCATGATCTTTTATTTAATCAGGCCTGTTCAGTGATGTACCTTTCAATTTATAAAAAAATGCAAATGGATTTTTTTTTACCCCACGAATTTATTTTATTTAGTACATAATGCTCAATATCATTGATGAACATGATAAAAAGGATAGATCCAAGGATAGAACCCTGCGGTACCCCCAGATAATTCCAAAAACTTCTCCGACCTATGACCCCGGCATTGAACAAACCCATATCTCCTTTTCAAGTATGAGGAGAAATGCTGCACAAGAGGGTTAGATGGTCTGAAAGTATCCAATTTGTTCAATAAAATTCCAATGGTCAAGTCGGCCGAATGCTTTAGTAAAATCAGTGTATATAAATAACATTAACTTGGCTATGTTGTTCAACTTTATTACTGATGAACTGCAATTTATACACAAGATTCGTCACCGTGGACCTACCCTTCATAAAGCCATGCTGTTCACATGATATCACACGAGACACATGATTCCAGATAACAGTATACAAAATTATTTCTAATAATTTATAATTTGGCAAAATTGCGTAGTCTATAATTGGTTGTCATTCCTATTTCCCTGTTTATAAACCGGACATACTAGACAGTTTCCACAACTCTGGAAAAGATGACGTTTTTAAAATTAAATTAAATATAACTGTCAGAGGAGCAATAAAAACCGAAGCACAATCCTTGATTAGAAACACAGATATCCCATCAGTTCCCATAGTATAGTTTGGTTTGAGCTATTTAATCGCCTTGCCAACTTCATTATATATACCGGCTTATGTGAAATAATTATTGTTGTTCACAAGACTGGTAGCATATTAAGAAATTTTGTGAGAAATAGACTTTCTTTTTTGGTTAGTAATATAAATAAGGAACCATTCAGATTGAATTGACTCTTTAACTCAATACATAATAACTACGTAGTTGGTTGCAAAATAAATTATGGCAATAAACATAAGTTTATTCAGTTTCAGAAGTCAAAAAATCTTTGAAGAGCTTTCAGTTTTTATATTACCAATTCTTTTGCAGAAAAACATTTTACTTAAAAGTGGACAAAATATCTAATTTGGCATTCCATGTTAGGTTTTTATTTGATTATTTGATTGATTATTTTCGATTCAGTAATGTACCCTATAAAAACTATGGAAAAACTTTTAACTAGTTTTATGAATAAATAGCAAAACCAAATTAAAAATGGATATTCATCTATAAAAACAACTTTGATCCGCTTGATGTGAAAACTGATTTTATTTAGTAAGAAAAACAAATACAAAGTCCTAATAAAAAATTCAAAACTTTATCTTCAGAATAAAAGTAATTCATGTTTTGAGAGTGTAGCTTATTTAAAAACCACAGAAACTCTTAAAAGTTTTAAAGCCACAGTTACCGCTCCGTTATTGGATATTTATTAGCTATCTTATTTTATTAAAGGAAGTTAGAACGCACAATAAAGTAAATTGCTTATTTTACTACAAAAAATATGTTTGCGAGAATTTATTGATAATGGTCCATCGATTTAAAATATATCGCTTATACTACAATAAACTCAAGATTAGGTGTTTAAGTCATTCAACATTAAGTTTTCTATTAGAAGAACAATATAAATGGGTGTCTTGTTCAGCGGTAACCCGCTTCATACATTACTCTTAACTGAGTAATAATGATGATACTGGAGAAATATAAATTTAGTTTTGAGCAGAGGCATGTACTGGAGACCAATATTTTTTATAGATTCCAACACTGAGATATAATAATAATAATATAATAATGACACATTTATTATTTGTTAATAAATTTACAAGTTTAAAATTCTACACAAAAAAAAGTATATTAATGACTATAGACAAATAAATTGCAAAACTTCAGAATTCTGAGAATAACAGATTCTGTTCTTCCACAGATGCCAACTAAATTAAATTAGAAATATTCTAGTGATGGAGAGATGACATAAAAATATAAAGATAAAGATAAAAGAAAAAGGAAAAGAGAGGGAGAAGATAAAGAAGAGAAGAGAATTTAGATTAACGAGATTGAAAGTTGAGATCATTAGTTTTGCAATATATTCCTCTTAAGTTTAATTTTGACGGTATTATACGACATACTGAAATTTATTTGTCATTTTATTGACGCAAATTGCAACATTATAGGAAAAAGGTCTTTTAAAAATTTCTTTGCGGTGTTGAGGAATGGTAAGTATATTTTTCCTACGGATGTTTATACTGTGCACATCCGTCCTAAATCTTAATTTATTATATAAATAAAGTGGCGTATAAATAAGGACGATAGACTCACATATTTTTTTTGCATAGTGATCTAGGAAGTGGCGTTACGAATATATCATTTTTTGGGGACGAATAAGCATTATGTAATTTATTTGTGACATGTGCCTTAAAACGGACTTTATAATAAATAGTTTAACCCAGACTTTTTTGTGTAGTTTTTTGAAAGGTATTACGTCATTTCCAACATGCAAATTGCAGTTATTCTGATGTGTTTCGAATAATTTCGCTACTAAATACGATGGCTCAAGATTTAGTAGGATTAATCTTTAACAAATGGTTAACGGAAATAGAAACAAGTGTATTTCAATCCGTATCAATTAATTCGTTTGAATAATGTAGGTCTCTAAAATTAAAGGATCAATGTAACTGAGTATCGTCTACATAGATGTGATACTTACAAAATTTTAATAATTCACTAAAGGTTGACGTGTAGATTGTGTATAAAAGTGGACCTAATATGCTCCCTTGAGGAACTCCAGTCAAGACATTGAGTGAATCAGATGTACTGTTGTCGAATTGAACTTGCTGAAACCTGTCTGTTAAAAAGGAAGATAAAAATTTATAAAAAAGTTGATTGAAGATGAAGTTACTTTGTGAAAATCCATTTTGATTTAAAAAATTATTAACACTTTTTATTACTTGTCTAATTCTTACTTTATTTTGTTATTTTACAACTAGTTTTATCAATAACATACATAATAATATATCTTTTACCTTAGAAACAGAGAACGATAATAAATCGATAAACTTTCTCGACTTAACTATAAAAAAGACCATAAAACATCATTTTCCTATAATATTTACCGCAAACCAACTTTTACAGACGCCACTATATCCTTTAATTCCTATAACCCTCTCTCACAAACTAGCCGCATATCAATCTATGACACACCGAGCCTTCAGCTTACCTCTATCTGAGACAAATTTAAAAGAAGGATTAGACACAATAAGACTTATTGCACATAACAACGGACACCCTCAAAATATAATCAACAATTTAATCTATAAAAAACAAAATAAGTCCCTCTTGAAAGAACTTTATCCCACTATTAACGAGAAAAAAGTTCAAACATACATTTCATTACCATATTCAGGTCAACTCTCCTATTCAATTAGCAATACTTTTCCAAATTTAATATTAAAACATCTTTTAGTTCTAACAAAAATATAGGCAGATATCTTTTCAATGCAAAACAAAAATCTAATATCTCTAAAAAATGTGGTGTATATCGGTTAGATTGCCCAGAATGTAACGCCTCATATGTGGGTCAAACAGGTAGATCGTTCGGAGTAAGATATAGAGAACATATTCACACACAAAAACAACATTCCAACTTTTATAAACATCCTAACAGATTCTGGTCATACAATAACTGACGACCATCAACATAAAATATTACATATTTGTGGGAAAAGTAAAAAACCTAATTTATTAGAAGTGTTAGAAATTAATAAATTAAATAGGAATAAAAAATTACAACATATTAAACGACCAAATAGATTTAAATAATTCTCCGTTATTAAACTTATTCACATAAACTGCTGCTAATAAAAATCACACCATAATATAATTTACTAGCTGAAAAAAACCCTACATTTAAAAACATAACATCTGTACAAATTTGAAATATATTATCAACCATAAAGTGACCCATCCTTCTATTCAGTTCAGTTTATATCTAAATGAAAGCAAAATCTGTGTAGAATTTAGTTTACTTGAAAATGTCCGAATAGGATGAAACGAGTTGTAAAATAACAAATAAAGTGAAAATTAGACAAGTAATAAAAAGTGTTTATAATTTTTAAATTAAAATAAAAATTTACATTCACTCTCACTGAATCCGACAAAGTGTAAAATGGATATTAAAATAGTGTGATTTAGCATATCAAATGCCTTTAAGTGATCCAACAATATTAAGATGTTAGTTTATTTTCATCGCTTGGTTTAATAATGTCATCTGTTATATCTGAAAGTGCAGTAGCACAGCTATAACCCTGCCTAAATCCGGACTGTTTAGGTGGCAATATATTATTAATATTCAATTGCATTCCTATTTGTAACTCCATAATTTTTTTCAAACACTTTTGACAAAACAGGTAAGATGCTGATGGATCTAAGATGACCGAATTCAGCCGGCTGACTCACTTTGGGTAAATGAATGTCCTTAGCTTGTTTCCATAGATTAGGAAAATATTTATTTTTAATACACTCATTTAAAATGTGTAATAAAAGGGGTTATATAAGGACAATAAAGCTGAATAAAGTGTTATATTTAACATATCTACCCCAAAAGCTGTTGATTTTATATTGTTTATTATATTAACCACGGTAAATTCATTTGTTAACTCAAAAGAAATATACCAGTCACACCCTGTTTAAAATTGTTAGAATAGAAGTTTATCAAATCATCTTTAGGTGCTTCATTATTAGAGGCAGAATTAATAAAAATTATTAATTGCATCAGCATCTTTTAAATAATCTGGTATATTAAATTTTTTGTTGTTACTAATATTTAATTTTTTAATTCTTTCCACTTATCCTTAACATTAGAATTTTGTAACTTATGTCTCAAATAAACCCTTTTTTCTGTTTTGATGGCAGTATTCGTTAAGTTTCTTAACTGTTTATGGTATGCATGATGTTCAACTACTCTGGTATCTTTAATTTTTTTGAATGCTCTATCTCTTAATTTTTGCATTAATTTTATATTCTCAGTTATACAAGGTGCGTAATTGTCTTTTTGACATTGAAACGTTTAATAGGTGCGTGAAAATCAAACAACTGAATAATATTGTTAAAAAAAATAGTATTTTTTCATCAATATTATCTATAAGATAAAATAAATTCCATGGCGTGGATTCTAGTACGTGTTGAAAATAATCAAAATTAATATTTCTTAGAGGGCTATAACAAATTTTCTTCGGAACTGCTTTTTCAAATTAAAACTAATTTTGCAATAAATTAAGAGATAATCTAATATTTCAATATTTTCAACTCAGCCTCACATGTTCCATATTCATTTTCAAATTTTACAAAAACAAATCTAATATAGACATAGTTGTATTAGTGATGGCTAGGTTCGTTGATCAATTCCGCAAGGTCCGAGTGTTTACAAGATAGAGTTAAATTGCGTATACAAGTTAGAATTTAAATTGAGCATGTTTACATTAAAATCATCACAACATATTACATTACTAAAGCTTGAATAAATATCAGTTAAGTGTATCCTCAAAGTTATCAAAAAATGACATTACATTTGAATTAGGGGTCTGTATACAGTACCAATTGCAAGTCCCTGTTTGTTTATTATTATTTTCAGCATTCGCCTATTGTAACATTAAATTTTAAATTATTTTTTACATACATACCAACTCCTCCATCTCTTGTTTTGCGATATGGCATACCCTTAATTTCACCGACCACCACTGAGAAGTTATCAATGAAGCTGCAAATCGTTTCTGTGTATCATAGTCGTAGAGTACAGATGTTCTTACTGTCGCCGGCATTCACCTCGACCGTGAAACTTTTTCTCCAGTCCAGTCTATTATTAGCTTTCGAATTGTGTACACATTAAGTCACTTGGGCGTAGTGCATATTGTTTTTGTGTTTTTATTTCATTTGTTGTACTGTATGTTGATATTAATTTAATAATAAAGCATGGCAGACGTACGCAGGGGTAGAAAACGGCCATTTGCTGACAAAGTGAATAAATTCATAGGTGAATTCCCGGATTTATTCTATGATGGTGCTAAAATAATTTGTAAAGTGTGCGAGAAAGATTTGATGTTCTGGGATAAGCGTGATTGTGGACTTCACGTAAATAGTGTACACCATAAAAATAAAAATGGCGTGCCTTCGACAACACAGTTTATGTTTGATTTACTATTAATGCTGATTGCCTGTGATGTTCCGCTGCACATACTCGATAAACAACCATTTCGAGAGTTCTGGAATAAATGCAATGCCCAGGTGAAGTTATCAAGTTGCACAACGTTATGTAACTATCTATCAACTGTACACGTAGACATGGTAAATAAGATGAAATATGTGAATTAAAAAATACCGGTTGTGGTTATCTGTTGATGAGACAACAGATTGTAAAAAAATCTGTTTTTAAATGTTATAGTACGAGTACTGGACCCTCTTAAACCGACAGTTCCACTGTTACTAGCTAGCAAAAGACTAAGTCAGTGTACTAGCGAAACAATGTCAAAAAGTCAAGTGTTGATGTTTGTGACTGATGGCACCGTGACAATGCGTTTGATAGGGCGTTCTTTGCAAGAACAAGGTTGTACGTTTATTCATGTTACGTGTAAAGTGCATGCTTTACATCTTGTGGCAGAAACTATTCGAAAAGGTTTTTCAGAGGTGGATGCATTAATAGCAAGTACAAAAAAAGTGTTTCTTAATCTCCTGAACGTCTCCGTGTATTACATAGCAAGTATCCTGGTATTCCTGAACCACCACAGTCGATTCTTACACGTTGGGGAACATGGTTGCAGGCAGCTTTTTATTATGCTGAATATTTCCAACAAATAAAAGCTGTGATACTACAATTCAATCCAGATGAGACTGCAGTTATTAAGGAGAGCCAGACAAAATTCGAAGATATTTCCATTGAAACAGCTTTAAAAAATATTGCGAAGAACTATGAACCATTACATGAAAGCATAAACATTTTAGAAAACAGTGCGTTGTCGTTAGCGAAGTCACTGCAAATAGTGGGCGAAGTAAATCTACTGCTACACGCTATAGGTGACGCAACAAATGAGCGCGTTAAAGAAAAGTTCGCAAGTGTGTTAAAT
This sequence comes from Rhamnusium bicolor, assembly GCA_029963845.1. Taxonomy (NCBI): domain Eukaryota; kingdom Metazoa; phylum Arthropoda; class Insecta; order Coleoptera; family Cerambycidae; genus Rhamnusium; species Rhamnusium bicolor. The sequence goes on along the minus strand of JANEYF010002426.1, from coordinate 38,426 downwards.
AAAGACACCGGTTTTACCAAATTAAGACAAATATGTGATGGTGCAGCCCCAGATCCGTTAAGTGCGTTCAGAGACTATTTTACGTATGCGTGTATTACATCAGTAGATGTCGAACGGTCGTTTTCAAAATATAAGAATATATTTTCACCAAAGCGAACATCACTCATGGAGACAAACATGGAAACATACTTGATGTTGTAAAATGGTTACACATCTTCTCCAGTTTGTGATAAGCAAGCTAGTTCATCAAGCTAGTTGAAAGGGTAAGTTTTACATACATTGTTATAAATTGTAACAGTTTATTGTTTCTCGTATTAGTTAATTTCGCGTACGTCACTGTCCCACGGAACATTTTTTGACAGCCCCTAACTATAACAATACAGATGTTTAGAGAGCACTTTTACGAAGCTAACCTGAATCAACAGAAAGCAAAATTTGTCAACAAGAACAAACAGACAAAAAAGAGCTACGAAAAATAAACATTAAAATGCCGTACTAATAGACATTACCTTTTACATCATCCAAAGCGTCAATTACATTGGAAGAGAATATTAGTTACTCGCCGGTGAGTAAAGTCGCGTGAGAGTGAGCGTGTTCCGACTAGCTCAGTGGGTATCGATTACACATAGCTAGTGAAGTCGCATATACGATCAGTACTTCATTTCACGGCTGGCTGTGATCTTTTGGCATATTGCTTCAGCGGTACATATACAAAGTGGAACGATACTGCGAAGATTAGCATGCAAAAATAAATTTTTAATATCTAATTAATCTGATGTTTCTGGAGACGGCGATGTGCCAGATTGTGCTAAATGTAAATTAGAAAAGCGAGATAAATTGGTGAGGTGTGAAGGAACATGAAAAAAAAGTGGTTCCATACATCTTGCATTAACTTAAGCGAGAATGATTTTAAAATAATTGCTAAATGACATAATCTATTTACTGATGTGATATTTGTGTAAAATAAAATGTAAAGTTATCGATAAAACTACCAATGATAAAATCATGTCTGGCATCGAAACCATAAATTCCAATTTGTCCTAATTATTGGCTGATGAAGTGTGTAATAAATTACGCGATAATCTGCGTAATGAACTGCTGAATAAACTCGAAACCTCTATTGAATCTTTGAAGAATAATGTAACTACCCTTATTTCTATCAAACTGAACCAAATAAATGAAAATATTATTGATGTTAACAATGAACCTGCAATTACTGTGCAAGTATTACAAAACCAGTCGGCAGTAATTTTACAACCCAAAAATAAACAGCAACCTGTAACTACAACCAAAGCTGATGTATTACGTAAAATTGATCCAGTTAACTGTAACATTAGTATTTCGAACATAAAAAAATACGTAATGGAGCACTCCTATCAGCTTTGATAAAGAAACTGAATCTACAAATTTCAAGGAGGCTGCTAAATACTAACTAGGAAAAATGTACGACGTTAAGCAACTATCATCTCTAAGCACAAGAATCAAAGTTACAAATCTGTCTGAGAATATGGAGGACTCAGTGTTAAGTACATAAAACACAAGAGAAGCAATGTATCCCCGAAAACAGTGTGTGTGAACTACTATATAAAAATCTCATCGTAAAAATAAAAACTTATATCAAGCTATCCTTCAGATATAGATATACATACCAGATGAGTGTTAAGAGCTGGTAAGTTAACAATAGGCTTGGATTTTAATTGTCCTGTATACTGTGCCATTGAAATGATGCGTTGCTATAAATGCTGTGGTTTCACCATAATTCCAAACACTGCTCCATAGAAGCACCTATTTATCCAAGGTGCTCAGGATCTCATCTCTCAAAATTTTGCAAACTTCTCTCTCAATCAATGTAACTTTATTTCACACAGTCAAGGCAGGATCCTTGACTTCATATTTTCCAACTATAATTGTGAAGTAAGTAAAGCTACAGAAATTGCTTTATTAGAGGACACGTATCACCCGGCACAGAAATCTTTAAATTTAACCACAATAAATTCTTACCCAAAAAGAGATGCTGGCTTTAACTTTAAGAAAGCAAATTTCATAAAATTGTATGATGAACTATTAAGTTTTGATTGGACTTTTCTTAGTAGTTATACAAAACCTAATGCCGCTGTTCAAACATTCAAACTCATGATATATTTGACAATAATACACCTGAGAAAAGTCACATCTAAGTCATATCCACCACGGTTTAGTGGTTAAATTATAAATAGAATAAGACAAAAAAAATAGGTAAGGTTGAGCATTTAAATAACTTTAATGTCCTAAGGTCTCAAATAAGAACCGAGCAAAAAAATTCTCCTGTACATCACTTTTGTACGCTTGCGTTTGGAATATGCATCGATTGTTTGAAACCCAATCTACAACATACATGTTATGTCTTTAGAAAGAGTACAACGGCGGTTTTCAAAACCAGCTGTGTATATACTTGTTGATGTATATCCTCTTAGACATTATCTACAACAATTGTTGCTTGACCGTTTTCATTTAAATGAACTTGTAAAACTTAGATCCATACATAATTTATTTTTTTTTATATAAAGTTAATAACAACATTTTCGATTGCTCTACAATTTTAAGTTCAATAACTTTTAGAGTTCCAAGAGTTACTTTTCGTCATTTTTTTTTATTCCTACAGCAAGAACAAATGAAGAACCTTATTCCAAAACTAACCAAGTCCAAAAATACAAAATTGATTTATGGGCACTTTTCTCTCTCTTTTTTATTTAAGCTTCGGATAAAAACAATATTTTGCCAATAATGTGTTTATTGTATTTCAAACTAAAACCCACATTTACATTTAGAAAAAAGTAAAAAACAATAACATTGTGCAGCTAACTCCTACAAGTAATACGTGTTTATGATCGAAGAGTAATACAACAAACTTAACCTAAGTCCGTGGACATAACCCACTTTTGAAAACTAATTTTTAATGTCTACAAAAAAGGCTCAGTATCTTCTATATTTTCTTCTTCCACATCAGTATTATTATCAACAGTATGCTCTAATGCTTTTTGATAAAATGCATTTTCATCATCTGTCAATTTGACATGCTTTAGAAGATGGAGAACGTTTGATCTTTTTAGATCGCTAATTTTGTTAAGTGATGGAGATGGACTGACATTTTGAAGGGTTCTCATTAAATCAGCACTATTACTTTTTAATACAGCATGAGAGCATGTATGACCACTATAGGTGTTTTTTACGGAAACGGTTTTTTTCCCTTGATGTAAACAAAAACTCGATGCTCTGTTATTTTAAATGGGAGCTTACTCTTGAGGACACTTTTTGATACAGATTTAAAGTCTTTAATAGACCAGCCTTTACCATTCTGTGTTACGGTTGCATCATGGGAAAAAATATCATAATATCCTTCAGGGCTTGGAATTTTCTTATGACTTTTTCAGAACGCCCAAAAACGCGATTCGGTGGCATAAAGATATGTCCCTTTATCGGAAAAATGTGATGAATTTCTTTAAAAATGCTTGTTTGAACGTAACAGAGAAGTAGACATATCATAGAACCATTTTCATTTTGTCCAGGACACGAATCAGAACATAGTTTTAGGATATGGGCCTGTCCTCGGGATCCAACTCAATATATTTCGCTTCTAGTTTTTTTAAAAAATGGAATAATGCAGAGCAAACTTCATTCGATCCTTTGCCACTTTCATTTTCGGTCTAAAGTATAAGTAAAATTATTTTCTTTGTTTTGATGTGGCTCAACTTTACATAGCCATAATTGACGCAAATAATACACGTCCGAAATAGCAAGTTTCGGCAGCTGCTGGTTTTGCTGCATGTCAAAACAAATTTGGACAACTCCATGAGGTTCTTCCTTTCTTAAAAGTTCATAAAACTTTTTAGCCCTCAACTTATGTAGTTTAAGTTCCGTAGAGACATTAGTTAGGATGTTGCTATCGGTAGATGATTTCAGTTCCTTTTTGCCTATATTCACAAAAGAACACATATCTGTTCTTGGATTGCCAAAGCCTAAATTAAATTTTTTGGCAAATATTTTATAATACTTTGAGAACGAAGTTTTTGGGGCATTCATTGCATTCTTATGTCACACCACTTGTTATATGGCTACTTTACTGTCAACTCTGGTGGTAACCACGAACGCTTTTGTTTCTGCCATAATGGCTACTACGACATTTTAAACTTTTTTATGTGGTCGATTATTGAACCCGTAGTTTCAGTATCCTTAACTGACGCCCTAGATCCACTCCCTCTCAGGTCTCGATGTACCTTGTTCAAAAAAATACGCTGGTATTGACTTTATTCTAAACGCAGATACTTGAGTAATAGACTGGAAAGTTTTAGAACAAACACGAACTAGCTGACCATTGATTTTTCTTATTAAATGATCATTCCTCTGACGTTTATTAGGGTGATCGGTTCTTGGGCGATGACGCTTTGGAGTTTGTGGTTGAATATATTTAATCAAAAAATTATTTTGTTCTGCAGCGCTTTTATGCTCATATATTTTATTAAAAAATGCTGAAATTGAAAATAAAATAGATTACCGAATTTATAAGCTTATTGTTGTGTTTAACTTACCTTCAATATCATTCTGGCCGAGCTGGTTGGCTTTGCAGAGCTTCGTACCTCTATGTTTACATGCTATTTGTTGTGTTTTTCCGACTGCACTATTACGATTAGCCGACTTTAATGTTTTTTGCCAAGTAGCTTTGTTCTCCTGTTTTCGTCTACCACGTGCGAAAAGTAATACTACCTCCTGATAGTCTTCACCCATCTTTAATAACGTTACTTTTATGATTGAAGGCTGTCTATAATCGTCTTGGAACAACAACTACTGAAGTCTTCTAAATGAGGTTATATACGGTTAGTTGTCAGATGTGCTGAAGCACGCATGTGCAAGGACTTAGTTTATATTTGGAATATAATTAAATTGGACTTAGTTTACTTTTGAAATAATTACGTATTTTATCACTGCAAATGAGTGGGACATAATTCAGTATTGGAGAATAAAAAATATACATTTGACTTGGAACCTCTTAATAGAAACGTGTAACAGATTTACTTCAGTTTTCATTAATTTCGACTTAGTTAGTTTTGGAATAAAGCTCTTCAAATATTCTTAAAGTGTCTCCTATTCATAAAATAATTTTTATCTATCAAGGGAGAACATTGATATATTTTTCTTTAAATCAAAGCAAATAAAAACTGTCAATATTTAGTTAGCTGTAACAGAAGCGTTACAATTTAGTCTAGCTCTAAAATCAATTTCTCCTGAACTCTATCTCACATTAAAATGACACCAAATGAAACTCCCGCACTTAAAATTTGCTTTCAGACTACTGTTATTTACTAGTTTCATATTATTTATTACACAGAACGATTTCACTGGCCAGAGGATAAAATCGCTAGCAATCGCTGCAAGCAAAGTAGCCCGATCTGCAACTTTATTCGCTGACGCAACGCGACAACTGAGTTAAATGACCCACGTGATTACACTGGGAGAGTTTAATAGTAGCGAGTATTTTTGCCGGCCAGTAACTAGTATTCTCTCTCTGTGTACTTGACGATTAAGTAAATTACCATTTTCAGACACACATAAACGTCTCCATGCTGATGCAGGGGAAAAAATTATACTAGTATCAAACTCTATAACAATAACGTATCATCATTTTTCACTAAATAAAATTTCTCTGGGCTATTCAGTACTACGAACTCCGAGATCCATAATCAAAATAATCTTGACAAAGACAAAGACTTGAACTCAATTCATTGGTAACTACTATCAACAGAATCGACATAAAATCACTAAGTAGATATCAAGACAATTAAAACAAGTCTGTAATGGAAAGGAAACTAAATTATTTTTAAATCAGTTTCAGGATAACTTCTAAGAATGGTTCTATATCAACCGAAACTTTAAATAGGCTAGAACTTTCATCAAGTTTATTATAATACACAAAAAAGAAGACTTCATTTTGTTGTGTATTTTGGCAATGATAAACCCTTTTAGAAAATACGTTTAGTTTGTATAGTATAATAATTAAAAATTTAATTTCAAATTCACCTCTATTTTAAAATTACAATTTCCATTCAATGAACAGCCAATTCATACATTACGTTGCCGAACGATACAGATTTTATTCGATTTTTTGTAACCATTTTTTTCAACTGTCGATACAACATAGAACTATAACATTTTGAAAATTTATTTAAATTTATTTTTTGCATAAAATTAATACTTCGTTTCAATGAATATAGGTGATGTATTCATTTAAATTCATATGCATGTATCTTCTTCATGCATAGATTTAATTCATTGACGTTATCTGCGGTTAGTTAGCACAATATGGATATGAGAGCACACATCAATATAATCTATCCCCAGCTTCATGGCGACTCTCCCATTCAGCTCAAGCTTATATTTAAATTAACTATCATAATTATGCATATATCAATAGCAATTTTATAGTAGATATTTAGGAAATGTAAATAATAGGTTTAAAATTTGCCTCTAAAATTTGCAAATTTACGTATAACAAAATAACAGTTCTCTTTTGATTATAAAGTGACCTGTAACTGTTAAAAGTGACGTGACATCGGCATCAATGCCAAAAAAAGTGTCAAAAGCTCCGAGGATGATAGTGCTGTCCAATTTGGGCACGGAATTATTAAAGTCAAGTCTAGTGACTTCGACATCGATGTTAAAACAAAAACAAAAATTAACAGCGACATGCAGGAATTATGATAAATTTAGTCAAAATAGGGGAAAGGAAGATGAAGAAGAAAAAGAAGCGAAAGAAATGGAAACCGAAGAGACAAGTACTCGTAAAACCAAATTGGGTGATGTATTAAAATTTAGAATAAAAAGAAGCATGATAACGGACGAGGACGATACAAATTTTACTCACCCATTTATAAAAATACCACGACAAAGCAGGAAAAAGAAAAAACTGAAACTGTGACGAATAACAAATATAAGATATTGTCGGATAATAAAGATGTAACTGAGGACATGAGGCAGGTACCGTCCACCTCAATAAATATCCATGTGATTGAAGAAAATAAGACAAAGAATTATAAACCATCTCCAATACTAGCTCTCAAAAAATCAATTCAATGTTCACATAATTATTGCACTGAGTCAACGCCTTCCCTTGTTTTTCAGACTATTGACGTAATCTTGAGAGACATTGGCCTAAATTTCTGTAATGATTGCTTCCAAGTCTCTTATTGTTTGTGGATGAGGTTGATGAACGCCTATGGTCCTTTTAAATATGTTTCACATGCGTTCAATGGGATTGAGGTCTGGTGACGATGAGAGTGGAAGTACCAGAATTATTGATGATTACGTATGGTTCTTTTAAACATCTCACATGTGTTTAATGGGATTGAGGTCTGGTGACCTCGATGTGAGTGAAAGTGCCGGAATTCCAAAGATTAGCAGTACACTGGTAACGATTCTTGCACGATGACGACGAGCATTGTCAACCAAGAAAAAATTGATCATGAAATTGAAGAATAATGTTGTTTATTATATTGTTGTCACTGTTCTCTCAACAATGAACAAATCACATCTTCCATTGAAACATATGCCTCCCCAGAGCATGATTTAACCACTGCCTTACGGATAAATTTCATAAACTTGACGATTTCTGGCTATCCTTGGTCTAGTCCATACCTTAACTATGCTGCAATCATCTGAAATTCTACTAACTTGAGTTTGGTCATTCAATAAAACAGAACGTCATTCATCTCGCCAATGCAGATGTGCACGCGCCCATTCTAATCTCATTCGTTTATAACTTTGATGTAGTTTTCCATGAAACACCAAAACACTATATACTGCACTCGAAGCGCGTTTCGCCAACCAAGTTGGCATCATCTGAAAATGATTAAAACAGTTTACCAACATGCCTTTAGAGCAAATTACCAATCTGTAATTTTCCTGAGATCCTCCACACTCAGATCATAGTTTGAGAGTTGATGAGGTTGCAAATCTTCTGTTAAATAGATGACCAGATCACCAGCACCAGAAGGTGTCTTAAACCGTTTAATTTGCTCGTGCTGTCGTTCTTGCTAGCTAGCTGGTCCTGGTTATTGGATAAGCTGCAAATTATAACCTTTATTCACATAGTTATCTTGCTTAGTTTTATCTAAAACCGTTAGGTGAACGATAAAATTGATAGAAACAATACTAAGCTTTCATTCAACAATTTTTTTTTTTGTAAAATTGGATAATCGTAAACCACTTATAATATTCGGCTTGGTCACCATTGTGAAAAGTTATCAACATGTTTGAGGTTAAATTGACACCTGCAAATTATGCTCAAATCCTATGTGGCACCTAAACTAGTTGGACTGCCGGTTATAGTAATATTAACAAAGTTATATTAATAAAAAATGATTTTACACGAACACTAAATGTGTCACTATTTTCAGTTTATTTTTGAATATTATTCGGCCTATCATTTTAATTAGATATACAGTGTTTGGCACTGTGATAACTAAGACTATGACTGAGATAAGACTATATTGTTTTATGAGAGTGGTTTAAATTTTACATTAATATTATTAATGTCCATTTTATAACGTACTTTATTATTTATTTTATTTTATTATGTATAACTAAAGTGTAATTAGAAAACAGCAAGGTTTTTATATTAGAATTACATTTAAATTTTAACATTCCATAACAATTTTATTGGAAATGTCGAAATTAGAGTATTACAAAACAGTAATTGATCCTCAATATAACCCAGAACCTTTATTTCAATTTGAACAAATTCAATAAGGCAATCCCTTGCCAATTTACGTCTGCATACTAAATTTATAGCTCTTACCATTCCTTTCTTCTGACATATTTTTATTAAATTTATTGAGGATATGAAAATTGACATATTCAAAACCAATTAAAATGTGGCTTTTATTAGACCCACATAAAAATTATATAAGGCAATAGAGAAATAAATTTTCAAAACCAAAATATTTATTGTTTCGAACATTATTTTATTTCGTTACATTTATGGAACGGAAACAATATATTCATAGTTCATACATAGGCGTATATAATATACATCGATAGTCCATTAATATGCGAATATCTATCGCTCAAGATTGTGGACCAGAAATTTTTTAATTCGAAATGAACAACGAATATTTTCGATTCAATTTTGACATAGAAAATGCATACAAATGGTATCTTATAACATATTTACAGTTTCTAAACTAAACAGGCATCGCGTACAATGACATAAAAATTTTGGTGTCCAGATTTTAGAGCCACAAATTTTAATATGAGATAGAATTATCTATGTATATTAATTTTGGTTGATGTTACAAGAAATTTGGTCTTGGCCATTTCGAAATGCATTTTGCTAAAACCAAAATTTTTAAAGTATTAGTATAATAGATGACAATTCTACCGTCATATATCTCTTTCAAAAGAATTCGATAAACTCTTTTAAAAGATTTATTGAATATAAAAATCCTTCCTGTGACAATAGAAATGTCAGCTCTAATCAGTTTTTGATTGCGTAGTGAACAATTTGCTTTCATAAAGAAGTTCAGTCAAGATTAGACTGAATTATTCTTGGTTTATCTGAATGCCTACTATTTCAATCAAATTATTCTTTCTATTGCACTTGATATTAAGAACGTCTTATTAAACTTTAGAAAAATCCATTTATTAGTATACGAAGTTGATGAATGCATTGGATATTTTATATTAAGAAATAAAAAGAAAGTACAAAATTATCATTATTAATATTAATCAATATTATATTTACATGCATAGTAAATAAATATTTTCTGAATGTTGCAGCATTTTCTTAATTTCTCTTTTATCTCGAGACTTACTATCACTTGAACATTTCTTTTAAGCTTAATTATTTAATAAATACAGTTACTCATTATGTTCCTGGAAAAATAAACCTCTGTGTCTGTTTTTATTAACTGGAATAAGACAAAAAAATTAAATACAAATCCCCAACATTTTGGAAACGAAATCAGTTTCCTTTCTCACTGTTTTTACTTTCTTATACATATTATAAAGAAGTATAGTAATTGTGTTTTTTTTTACCTCGAGATTTTGATTAATATATACGTTTTGGAACCCTCCTGAATCCATTCTGACTATTTTCCGAATGATGCCTGTCGGTGTGTGTGTGTGTGTGCGTGCGTGCGTGCGTGCGTGCGTGCGTACGTGCGTACGTGTGTGTGTGTGGTGTGTGTGGTGTGCGGTGTGTGGTGTGTACGTGTGCGTGTACATAGAGAATTATATTATTATATTTCTTCTATTTTAGTTGTCAAAAAAAAACACCCTGTAACCTTTCCTTTGAAATAAAATCACAGGCTCAGAGACTTGTTTTCCCAGTATCATACTAGGTAACTGTATTTTTTTAGTATTTCATAGAGGAATTATTCATGTCGTAATAAGTGCCAAGAAAAAAAATATAAATAAATTTTTAAAAATTCTGGCGAATTCTATCCAGCGTTTGATATATTATAGAATCTCATTGAAAACAATGTGTTTCTTCCGTCTCTCTCTTTCTATCTTCTCAATATCAAAGTCCAGGGAATAATTAACTGAAGCTCTCCACGATATTATGGTTCACGTCTGAACCACTATGCGTCCTCGGGTAACAAGTGAAACAAACGTTACAAGTCTTTCATTTCTTTATTGTGATATTGGCTTCCTATTGGTCATAAAAGTAATAAAGTATCGACTGAATATTTATTCATGTAATTCATCTCTTGGTTAAATAAGTAACGTTATGGTCTATTCAGTGTAATCTGCCTCTGTATAAAAGTTTAGTGATTTACCTTTCATCATTTTTATGTTTTCCATTTTTAGTCAGTTTATTTTGTTCCCTAAAATAGTAAACAAAAAAATTAAATACTGTTGCAATAATATTATTTCTATTTTTCTTGTCGAATTTTCCATTCGTGATCTGTTTTTCTGATTTCGCTGTAATAATGAAGTCTCCTTTTCCATTACTATCTGGTACTTTTCTATAGATTTTCATTACAATTGCATATTCATCAGGTGTATATATTCTTTGTTGAAATTTTAATGCCTTCTCGATATTACTTAAATTTGAATCACTTCGAGAGAGAAATAAAGAACTGTCTGTAATCATAAATGTGATTTTAGAATTGATTTAACCAATGGTACCTTCTTTTTTAATAATTTATTTAACGCCAGCCTATTCCCGCTACCAATGCCAACCACCCCAATCTGGAAATTCTTCCGAACCTCTTTGTAGAAAAGTAGGTACATTTCACTTGTCTAAATCTTATAGACAAGGAACCTCCTACTTTACATCCCCTCCAAAGGATGATATACCCACTACACAATCTCGCCTAAGATTGTATAGTCTCCGTCTTAAACTGATATACAAGCCGCTAGAAAATATGGCAATACTGCTGTGTTTTGCTGGTCAAGTTGTTACCAATCCAACTATACGCCTCAGTATGCATTGATTTAGTCTTTGTATCGAGTTCGACACAACGTTAAAGTCAGTGCTACGCTCGCCCATACATGGGTACCTGAAATAGTAATTTATGCATTTCTATATATTTATTTTCAAGAGGAAATAAAACTCATACTCAATTTAATGCTTCTGTTTCTTCGATCACAAGACGAATATGATCATACAATACCATCAATATGTTTTCCTATTGATGACACAACTTCTTGAGCACCACTTTTTGCCTCGCCTTGTATCCACACCATATTCTTTTCTTGCCCTTTCCAGAATTTATTCTCAGGTTGTACAACTACCTTTTGTCTTATATACTATATACTATATTTGTTGCGATTCTCGACACAGGTAGAATTTTCTCTAAATCAAAAATTAATATTTCAAGAGTTTCAGAAACGTTTGCCTCCTCTATATCTGATATGCGTTTCTCTATTTCTTCTTTAGCAAAGGTTTAGTGTAAAACTAAAGTTTCTTTCAGGTTAATTAACTTATTCACAATTTTCTGATTACCCAACTGTGAATCTAGAGAATCATATAAATTGCAAATATAATTTTTAATTGATTTAGTGCAAATTAAAATATTTGTAAAATATTTATTTACTGCGCTAAAGACACTAAGCCAGAAGACGTATTTCATATGTTCACTGAATGCTTATTCCTTCATATAAGGGCGCTATGGGTTGTTTCTAACATATTTCCTTAAGCAAAATAGCCATAACTTGGTAATATTGTGAATTTGAAGTGCTACTAATATAAGATGCATCACAAATATGAAACAAAACCAAAGCAATTTAGACGTAACTCAGTTTGAGATAGGCCCTTTTTTCTTAGAAGGATAGAGTAGGTATAGTCACCCAATTCCCAAAATTTTGTATATTTTTCCCGTTGTTTATAGCAATTACTTTTTCAAATCATCTGTTAGAACAGAAACATTTAAAATCTGTAAAACAGTTTTTATGCATTTTTACTAAATTAACCTCAATTTTATTTGCGACAATTTTTTTTTAAATTGTTGCTGAATTTTTATAATTTCATTCAATATTTGTAGAGGTCTGAAGAAGATATAATAGCAATCAAAATCCCTGCAAGGAATTAGGAATGAACAAAAATAGAAAGTTGCCTTTTTCTTAATTTGTCTCCAACCGAATAAAGAACTGTTATAATGAGAATACACTTAAATCTGACAAAACCACCCCTAGTGTGTATATTTTCTAGAGACTTGTATTTTTGGAAACAGTTATTTATGATTCTTATAGTATTAAAATCCAGACTTTAAGTTCACGGATATATTAACAAAATTACAATGAAGTCATCATTTCTTTCATTCTACATCATTTTATGCACTATTATCAGCTTGGTCGAAAAATGTATTATACATTATACCGCTACAACTTAGATTAATCACAGATATCAGATTCATCCTTAAAATTATATAGCTCTAATAAAAGTGACTTTATTAAAATCCCATAGTATTTTGCTCATCTCGTAAAATAAAGTATTTTTTTTTATCTCACTGGAACTACGGTCACCGGTTAATATCATTATAATTATTCTTTATTTATTCAATCATCATTATTCACGTCATTAACTTTTAGTAATTTTGACGTTGCTTCTTGTATTTCCTGATGGATACAATATTTGATTGTTTCTGAATATTTTTCGAGTTCAAAGGTGGTTTCAGTAAGTTTGACAATGGTGTTGTCAACAATTATTACGAAGGACGTCTCCTAATTCTTGCAACATCACCAATTTTTTTCCTACTCTATTGAGATCTACTGATACATATGGGAACACTATATTTTGATTCGCTCTGTAAAATTAAGTCCCTGTTTCAAGTTCGTAGAAATTCTGGTGTAATAAATGTATTCATATGCAGTTCGATGTTCGTAATTAAGTTTTAAAATTGCTGTGCATACAGAAAGGTGCATTAATATTTCCTAGGTTAAAGGTATTATTAATTCAATTGCTTGAACATAATAATAACTTTCAGAAGATGCTTTATGCTCGCAAACAATTTAATTATTATGAGGAGGTTTTGAGCAGCGTTGTTGCATTATGATGACCAATACCACAAATTTGTCCTAATGATTCTGTGCCAATACCAAGGTGTGTTACATATGTATGTATAAGCGTATATACAGGGTGTCTGGAGTATATGTACAAATATTTTGCATAGTATGTTTACCCAAAAGAAGTAAAAAAGTAAAAACATTATTTTTCTTACTCCACTTCGCTTAAATTAAATATTTTCTAAAATATGATATTGTCAGGACAGATAGCACATATTATATTGACTAGGTCAGTAACGCCTGATTACAGTAAACTAAGTTCAAGGTCTTTGTTCAACTTACCTACTATTTACGCAGTTGTGCATTGGCTCTTCTCCCGCTTAGGCCCGATATATCCATCTTCTGGTAGAATGTATGTTAGTTACCAAACAGATTTATATTAATTATTACGTCTCTACTATTGCAAAAAACTGATCACAATAAAGTATATTCTCTGTTTTGCAAAAATAGGTAAACGGTAACTATTATTTTACTTGTCCAACCATTTTATTCTTAAATTTATCTGTTCAGTAACTTTACCAGGAGAGGGGTGGATATACCGGCCCTTAACCATCTTACAGAGTCGTCAATGTGTGAGAGGAATCTGGCAACATCGAAGTTCTTGAACGTGTTTGTGGAAACTGGTTATATCTTAGTGAAGCATGCATACGGAAGCCATTTTGAATAATTTCTATGACGGCTAATTTTGATGTTTAGTTGTACCTAAGAATATCGTTTTTTTTTACAGACATCAAATTACCTACATCTTTCCAAAAAAAAGTACAAGAAACGTCAAAAAACCGAACGTGACGGTCGACTTTTTTTAAAACATGGAGTAATTGTGATGTATGTGAGGAAGTGTTTAAAATGACCGTGAATAAATTAATAATAAGTTTCAATTACTTTTTGGATTAAAAAAGGAAAACTGTTTTGAATGACAAGACTTGCAACAGTGTAGAGCAGGTAGCAATAACAAAACAAATGAGTGCGACATTCTTGTCTCTTCTATCTTCCATTTATAATTGTATTATCAAACCTGGAAACATCTTTTTCTGAATAGCTTAATTTTAAAAAAGAGGTATGAGTTAGAAAAATAATTGTAAGAATTCTTTTACTTCTTTTGGACCAATACATCATCATACAAAATATTTGTATGTATACCCCAGATACCTGTTTATATACATTCGGATTAAAAAACAAACTTGTATATTCATTCAAACGGATGTATGTTATTTCCAGTATACTTCAATTCGCAACCCAGTGAAAGCGTTGACAATAAAATAAATAGGTATTTACATAAATTCAGAGGATTATTACCAATTAAAATCATTTGCCTAATTTAAAAATAGTAAACGACGCGCGACGTTTAAGATCAAATCTTAAACTTACAACCCAAAGATTAAAGGGAATTCTTGTATGGTTGCTTGTTATCTCGTTCATGTTTATTATACCACCACGAGGAGGTAAATCAGTGAAAATTACGATCCTCCTTTTGGTTACTGCTTCTATCACTAAAATAAAGATAAATGTCTTACTACTAAAGAAGTAAAATGTATCAATCTCACTTTAATAAATTTATAAATTCTCTTAATATTTAAGTGGAAAAAATAACATTTAATTTTAATTTGAATTTCACCCATTGTATAGAGTTTTAGGTTACAGCTGTAATGAAGAAAATTATTCAACGTAAGTATGTAGAGTTGCGTAACATAAACTATTATGGTCGTCATACGTGTCTATTATAATGGCAACAAATACAATATATGCAATACAAGAATTGGGACTAGAACCCACATATTTTTATATTTTCTTATTTGATAGTATTTATAAATATGAGCTCAGAATTTTTCCCGGATTGTTTTGATCCCCAGAAAAGTTAAAAAAAATAAAAAAAATTTGAATTTTAGTCTTATGACGTCATCTGACTAGGTTTGACGCCAAACACAAACAGCCAGTGAAAGTGAAGACGGTAACGCAATATTGCCAGTTTTACATATTGTTTGACAACGTGATTGGTGATTACTTGTTCAATAATTGTAAACTATAAATTCATTCACATAGATTCTTTTTTTTTTTTACCTTAGTGCGAAGAGAACATTTTATTTGTACCTGTTTTAAAACTTCGACATTTAAATATTTAAAAAAATATATCAGCAGAAATCGAATAAAGTTATGTTATAGATTTATTCTCCGTTACTGTTGCGGAATTAACGACTGGAAACAAATATTAATTAACTATTATAATCATTCTTATTTATTTTTAGTTTTCACCTGAATATAATGATTTTATTTGAATAATATTGGAGAGTGCATTTTATTAAAAAATCGTAAAAAATTTTACCGTTTTAAAAAGAATTTAAATTATAAATAAGGAATAGCAATAGTTAATCAATAACAAAATCATTTTCTTCGCAATTCATTAAGAGAAATATAAATTTTAATAAAACCGACCAAAAAATGCACAATTATTGAAAATACCCATATATATATATATATATATATATATATATATATATATATATATATATATATATATATATATATATATATATATATATATATATATATATATATATGGGTATTTTCAATAATTCAATAATATATGAAACTTCTCATATGGTCAGACCATATGAGAAGTTTCATACCTCTACCACTATTCACTTCACCTTAGTTAGTATATAACTAGCAGGTTGGCCACTATCATTTGTCTGTTCCATAACCTATGGCATACTGAAGAGAACAAATAAGTTCGAAATCGATCTATGTCTGGTTAGGAATTGACAAATGATATTGGCTTTCCATCTATCATGATTTGAAGGTGTAATTCAATGCAGGTCGGGGTATTTGCCAGCTGAATAGTTGTTTCCTTCAAATCATATTTAATAATATATATATATATATATATATATATATATATATATATATATATATATATAATATATACATAAAGTTAAAAAATACGTAAATACTTACCATTAATAAAAATTAATAGCTGGAAAGGTATTTTTTTTTGGGTAAAAGGTCCAATGTTTAGAAAAACCAATTTTTCAACATTTCGGTAAATTCATTACCTTCTTCAGGGCATTACAAAATGTAAAAATATAAAACAAAACAATTCGTGAAAATGTTTCATAATTTTATATTTCGTAGTGTCTTGAAGAAGTGAAACGTCGGCAAGTTGAAAAACTAGTTTTTCTAAACATTGGACCTTTTACCCAACAAAACTTTTCCAGATATAAATGACCAGCAAAAAGACAAAATTGAAACAAACAGAAGGTCGAAATTAGCTGTAAGGACTGTAATCAAACATATGTTGGACAGACTAGACGATCAATTCAAACTAGATTCAAAGAGCATATGGCCCATCTCAAATATGGTAGAACAGATAAGTCCAGTGTAGCCCAACATGCGTTTGAGAACAACCATAAAATAAATATTAGCAATTTAAGATTAATTAGGAATGTAACAGGTACTAGACAGCTGAATGCATTTGAAGGCTTGGAAATCATAAAGTGAAAAAATAATATGAATAGTGACAGAGGGCATATCCCAAATAGCCCGCTTTATTGGTTAGTGGGTCACGGTTCACCCAACCATGACGGTTCGGTAAACCGTGACAATAGTTTAAGGTATAAATAGGGCAGATTGTTGGCATAAGTTTAGTTTTAATCATCTTCAGATGATGCCAACTTGATTGGCGAAACGTGCGTCGAGTGCAGTATATAGTGTTTTGGTGTTTCGTGGAAAACTACGTCAGTGTTAAAAATTAATGTACAAATTCACTAATTCGTTCAAAATTACAAATATTCTTAAGGAGTTGTCAGCTACCAAAACAATATATTTAAATAAAGAAAATATGGCAACACAGTTATGGCCATATCACAGGACGCATTATTTCATTGGTTGACTAATTGGCGAATTTTAAATTAATCAAAACATAATTATCTTTTGTAATTAATTTTTTTGAATATGTATGAATATGTTTGGAAATAGTGTTTAGCTGGTTTATAATAGTTTAATTATACAGGGTGATCGGTTTATCATGGGCAATGCGTTTTTTCTTGAAGACGGCTGAAGGTAATTACATTCTGAAAACATTTTTTTAATTTTAGTGAATGTCATTAATATTTTAAATTAAAATATTTTAGTTACATATTCACACCGGCTGGTGACGCTCTAGGGAATTTTTTTTCAGAAACATACCATCTTTTTTGTTGCCGCTGGATAGAACTTTTGATTGTAAGACTTTATTTCATTTGGCGTTTTTTCTATTTTCAACCATTTTCGAAATTTTAACATTTGAAGCAATATGTATTAAAAAAAATTTAAAAGCCCACACAACACAAAAACCGTTTACAGTTTACAAAAAATATATAAATAAATAGGACAAATGTTCAATATGTTCACCAATATTATCTACGTATAAGTAACAGTGCATTCTAATTTTATTATGTGTAACTTTTCGTAAAATGTCGCCTCTTATTTCAACATATACATCCGTAATATTTTGTTTTAAATGTTCTGCATTATGTGTCCTTATTTTGCAAACCCCATTTTTAAGGGTTCCCTGCAAAAAAGGTATGTTTTTGAAAAAAAATCACCGCAGCGCCAGCAGCCGGTATGAATATGTTACCATAATACTTTAATCCAAAATTTTAGTGTCTCACTAAAAATTAAAAAACCGTTTTTAGGATTTAATTACCTTCAGCCGTTTTCAAGAAAAACGCATTTCCCATAATAAATCGATCAACCTGTACTTTGAAAAGGCATAAATTAACTGTAAATAAATTGTCTGTTTATTAATTTTTAAATTGATTAATAACAATTAATTGTTAACGATTCAGTGTCAACTCAAAGTCTATATTAAATTAATTAATAAAGTAGACTAGATTTGTATATGTGGGTATAATAATTTAAAAATTGTCTTAACAGAATCTAACAGATGTATCTTTTTGGCAAAAATCGATCCTTAAAAAAGAGCAAATTTGTCTAAGATTTAGATTTAGGTTTCTTTTGTCCATTCTAATAAAGTTGTGAATATCAAAAAAAATTAAATTTCCTAAATAATATTTTGACACTAAAGATTCAAATCGTAAAGGGGAAAAACAACAAGCGACTTTGACGCCCTCCCATGAGCGAACGAAGCAATTTCCTGTAGAGGTCAATATGGTTACATAAACTTAATTTGATGCCTAGTATCTGAGGTTCATTTCATGCTTTTCTGGGACACTCTTTATAACTCTGATTTATAAATTTGATACAAAAAAAAAGAACACGTTTTATTTCCCTAGGAAATTTAACGTACATTTGCTGTTGTATATAAGTAGATGATCACGTAATGTGCAGAAACTTCCTATACCATTTACAAACTTTTTTTACTGAATAAAATTTGCTATCTCCGAGGATATGCCGTGATTGATGAACATAACGGCGCAATAACATAATGTAAACTTGATATACGGATTATTCATTTTAAAGGTACACACTTTTGAATGTAAATAACCAATAATAAAATACATAGAGTTAATAGAGTGCATCAATATGTTTTTTGTGACTTCTGTGGGGTTTCGTTATTACAATCTCAATTTTATATAAAATGAATGCTTATGTATTGATGTTTCAAAATACCAAGGCCGTCAAAAATTGTCCAATGCAAAAAGTTCTTAAAATTACAAACAAGTCAAGCATATAGTGGCAAAAAAGAGACAAATTGCGATTTTTTTCAGAAAAGGTTTTGTAGAGCAAATATACGAAATTTAAAATTGCAATAATATCTTGGTTTAAAAAGCTTCAAAATCTAATTTAGACAATTTTTGCATTTCCCTCGTATTATCTCCAAAACGAAAGTCTATGACATTTACACAGGTATTGACTTTTTGTGAAAATGTCAGTCATATGTGGCTCCAGTAGCTCAGGAGTGCTGGTCATAAGTTCGTGGGAGGAATTCTAATAAAATTAAGTTAAGTTGTCACCAAAAATTTACTAAGGGCGCCAGATATTTTTAAATATAAAAATATCAAAATTTAAGATTCAAAGAAAAATTAAATTATACACTAAATAGATGAAGTCAAAAATATTCTTGTATGTACTGTGCAGGAATCAAAGAATTAAACAAAATACCAAAATTTAACAACTAAGTGATTATTTTATAGACTTAAGTTAGGTAACTAGGTGCTATTTGTCTGTTTCAAAAGATATTTTAAACATTGTAGTACTGCGCCCTTAATAGTGATATTGTCAGTTGCTCATTAATAATAGTTTAATTGTTAATTATAGATAGGTAATATTGATCTGTTTGTGTAAACATTCCAAATATGCCAAGTCGCGGATAGTACGTGAATCGCGAAACGCGAAGCGCGCATATTGCCCCCGGCACTCCTGTGCCCGTTCTACCATAAAGGACTCCGAGACTGGAAACAATCAAATCAGTTCCCGTCTGACCGCCAACCGAAGCACCACGCCGACTAGGACAGTAAGTAAACTCGTGAGTATAAAGATATATAGGTATTTAAATTTAATGCGGAATTATTCTAAGTCAGTAAACAGGTGACGTAGTTGTAATATACCGCGTATGACTACCGCGTCTCATCCTACTTCTGCTTTTGGCAGTGTTTAGTAGCATGAGGATTTTTCAAACAAATCAGTTACCGTTTAGCTGCTGACTGAAGAACCACGCCGACCAGCATAGTAAGTAATCTTGTTGTGAGTATAAAGGTATAGGTTTGTTTTAAATTGAATTCGGGTGACGTATTGCTATATTCCGCGCATGACTACCGCGTCTCATCCTACTTCTGCTTTTAGCAGAGTTTAGTAGCTTGAGGATTTTTCAGAGCATCCAAGAGAGTCCGTTGCTGCCGCCCGTACCGACCAGACGTGCCGACCCCGACCACTCCAGAGAGGAAGCAGCCCAGGACACGGAAGTAGGTAGCAAGGTTTGATAAAGATTTGGTAAATAATCGGTATTACTTGGCTGGTGAGTACGTTTCGGACCTATTTAGAGTTTGTGAA
Organism: Rhamnusium bicolor; assembly: GCA_029963845.1. Taxonomy (NCBI): domain Eukaryota; kingdom Metazoa; phylum Arthropoda; class Insecta; order Coleoptera; family Cerambycidae; genus Rhamnusium; species Rhamnusium bicolor. Next base: position 17,900 of record JANEYF010002426.1, on the reverse strand, counting down.
CCGCGAGCGCTAAGACGTATCCGCCTCATATCCTTCCATAGAATGGGAGAGCGGCCGAAGGTTGGAATCAGAACCGCGTTATACCGCGTGCCCTCCAGGCCACCTGAGTACGTAAAAATTCTGCAGGGTGATTTGGAGGTACTATCATTTGCCACCGCGTGTCCTCTAGGCCACCTGAGCACGTAAAAATTCTGCAGGGTGACTTAGAGGTACTGTAACGGTCTACTTATTTGGGCTACCCTGTAGCAAGTGTCTTTTGTGCCACTCAGTATCACTCTTCAATTTATCAGACCTGAAGGTATGCAGCCAGTAATACTTTTGGTTTTACTTTTGGTTTTGGCGTTTTTACTTACTTATTTGTTATTCTTATCCAGCTTTGGGACTAGAATAATTTCTTTAAATAATAGGTGGAACTTGTATGGGACTTTACAACAATAAAAAGAAAAGATTAAATTGTATTTATTTAAGGATTAAAATTTAAATTCAAATCTGTTAGTAACTTTTATCCAAGTAGTGGTATGCTGCAATTTTTTTGTTTAAAAGAAAATAAAAAAAACGAAATTCCTTCTTTTTTGGTACGAAGCAGCAGCCATGCTGAACAGAAATTGAATTAGGCTACTTTTATATTTTTAATAAGAGCCTAAAGAAGATCTAAGGTATTTATGTAATTAATTTTGGTATTCAAGTTTCATAATAAATTCTCAGTACATAATTTTAAGCTAAAAACTGTTTTTAGGCTCGTCACCTCGTACTCTTGAATGCTCGTCACCTCGTACTCTTGAATGCTCGTAACCTCGTACTCTTGTATGCTCGTACCTTTGTACGTATTACATTTACTGCTCTGAGTTCCTAGAGCTACGTAACTAGTCAACTCAAGTCCACCATTATTTGATAGCGTGCAGCTGGCACGGTGAAGAATATAATAGTCAACTTATATGTTTTATTCCAGTCTAAGGCCGTATAATTTGTCAGCCAGAGAGTTCACTTTGATTTTGGTAGTGTATTCAGCTAGCAAGTTAGTAGTTCAGCGAAATCTGTAAGTACGCTTTATTTTTACCACTTCCATTCCAACAAGGAATACGTAATATGCAGAAGCACTTACCAAAGCTTGGTTCGATTGATTTCATTTGGTAAAAATAGCAATTTAACAGCTCCTGTGCATATCTAATATTTACGTCCTATTTCAATGAATTGTTATTGATTTTACACCTGCATTGTTAATTAAGCTGGTATTGTATTTCTTGTAAGAAATTTAGTTTTAATGAAATAAATAAACATCACTTGGTCTTCTTGCCTGCGATATATTATGTGACTCGAGAAACAGCTGTTTCTTGATTATTTACTCAGGTAGCTAAAAGAGAGAAAAACATATCGATGCTTATCTTTTATGAAGACAGGTAATAGCTACTTACCCCCTTATATTACAAAGTAGTAAACGTAGGTAATATTTATTATAAATTATACAGTGAATTTTAATCTTCAATGCTAATTTTTTATCAAGGAAATTAATAGATGTGTTAATACTATGCACTTTGCCCATGTTTTGTTAAATTTAAGCTAGGTTAGGAATGGTAGAATTTTGGCTGTCAAATTAATAGGGCGCTTACCCAAATGTTCAGCATACACAAAGTTTATTAGCCTTAAAGACTGGTGGTCAAGGAACAAATTCACCTTCTCTGTGTTTAATAATTGTTACTTCATTTGTTTATATTGGTACTGTTAGTTAACGTCACATATACACCATCTTGTTATCCATTTGAGGATATATTGTAATTTTTTGTATATAGATTTACTAACCTTTTTTTTTACTAACAATCATTTATATTTACATACATTTTAAAGTTTACATTATTTATATTTAACTTGATTTTTTTACCAAGTAAATGTTTGATTATCAATTAACTTTTGATTTCTTTATTTTGCCTCCTTCTTTTTGTCAATTTAAAAAATTGGCTGGCGCCCAGGGTAGTTTACCTATTGTGTCCTGACTACTAGAAATAAAAATACTAATTAAATGCCCTTACCCACCTCGCTCCCGACTATAAAAGCTGCCGTGCTCGGGTGACGCTCTGTTTAACACCTAAGGGCGTCGCACGAATTAGCGCCCAACTAAAAGGGGCCCGATTTTGGTGTTTTTTACTAAAATAATTGGCATATATATCTGGTAGTTGGCACATTAAGTAGACTTCTTTATTTAATCTTTTTTTCTTTTGAGGCAAAATAAATGAATGTTATGTTAGAGTATTAATGTTGTTGCATATATTTGATTGATTAGTGAGTTAGTACATAGTCAGAGGTAAATTTTTTTTTTGGCCAGTTTTTATTATACTTAAAAACCAATTGTTTTTGCTGGTTGTTGCATTTAGGAATGAGTATCTGAGGTGTGCCATTGGTACAGAGTGGTATTATAAGGTTTTTGTATACACAGTATACAGGGTGATGTAAAAATTTTGTATATGGTGGGTATACACTGATAGTAGGTACATATGATTTTGTTTGAATTTTACATACAGGTGTGTACAGAAGTTGTTACTATATACAGGGTAAGCGCGGAATATTTGTGTACAGGGTGAGTCCAAAAGTATAGTCAGCGTTAATGATTTAATTTTATATTTCTTATATAATAGAAATACGTTCTAAATCACATTACTGCGTAAATCTTGAAATTGGACTTGTATTTTTGTTTACATTTTCGGTTGTGGACTTGTAAATTTTGGGAATAATTCTCAATTTTCTAATAGGGTGAACTGCGACTTAGTGTGTTGAGGTTTTTGTTCTCTTATATAACAACTGTAGGTGAACATAACTAATCTTTTTTTTTTTGAATTGAAAATATATATATTTTTTGAAACTGTTTGTTCTGTTCATTTTACTTTAATTAAAATGTTAGCAAACTATGATATAGATCCGGTACATCTTAGGACGTATGAACTTAACTATGAGTTGCGAATTAGAAAGGTGGTAACGGACCGGGTGGACGTTTCTTTGAAACGAAAATATCTTCGCAGGGAACTAAAGAGAGACTTGGCGAGACCACTAACACATGTATATGTTACACCTGCCTTTGATTTTGATGTAGAACAACGAGAATTAAATGAAAGCATTAAATCTGTTACGGATTTAATAAACGACTATGATGGAGTTAATGTGGAATTAGGTAATCGTATTCGAAGTCGAATAAATCATACCTTGGGCAGATTAAGTCGCATTCCAGAAGATATCAATGATGACATTTCCCATTATCGAGGAGACAACATTATTGTCGTTTCAGCACTAGAAGAAGACTTAGCAGAAACCATCGAAAGGTACAAAGTCACTGAAATAGCTGGAGGAAGTACTCGTGGTGCAGCTGGAAGCAGCGTAACTGCAAATAAATCTATTCCAGTGTATAAATGGCCTGTTAGATTTAATGGTAGGTCAGACAAGAACTCTCTTAATTCGTTCTTACAGCGTGTTGACGAATTGAGACTAGCCAGAAAATGTAGCAAGGAGGAACTCTTTGAGGCGGCATCAGATTTATTTGAGGAGTATGCTTTGGAGTGGTATAGAGCACAACTGAGACGTAAGAAGTTTGACTCTTGGGATTCGCTTGTGCTGGCACTTAGAAAAGATTTTCTACCAAGCGATTATGATGGTGAATTGTGGAAGCAGATTGAGAGACGCACCCAACATATTAATGAACCTGTGGTTATATACATCTCTATTATGGAAAATTTATTTGATTGTTTATCTGAGAAACCATCGGAGAAAAAGAAATTAAGAATTTTAACATCACAAGTGTTACCGGAATATCAGAGCCATCTTGCACTGCAGGATATTTCCGATGTTAGTGGACTGGTTACAATATGTAGAGCACTGGAAGATTGTGAGAGAGTCAAGAAGACATTTCGACCACCACCTATGAGGAATATTTCTACATTAGAACCAGGTCTAGCAAGTACTTCTTCTTCTGGGTATTCGCCAATTAATCAGGTTTGTTGCCATCATGTTCATACACCTCACTGTGGTGAGAATGAAGCAAGTGGTTTTGGAAGAATTTCAACGGATCCATATAGGGAACTTAGATCACCTAATACATCCCGAAAGATCGATCCAAGAAATAGAAGTGGTATAAATCAGGTCTCAGAATTGCATTGTTGGAAATGTAATGGAATTGGTCATGTTAAACGAGACTGTAGAGAATCGCAACAAGGTCCTACATGTTTTGGATGTGGAAAGAAAGGGGTGATACGTCCCAATTGCTCAAATTGTTGTCCAAAAAACCACAGCAGGGAGAACGAAAAGTAGGACAACGTTTCTCCATTTCTATAGTTCACGATAAAAAAGGTCTACAGTAAAACATCAGTGGGAGAATGGAATGAATGGATTAAAATAGTTCAAACTTTTTATAAGTTAGGTTCATTACCTTCTGTTAAGCTTTCGACTAAAGTATCCAACGCAGATACCATAATTCAGAATGAAGCCAATATTGTTTTAGTTGAGAAAGAAAATGACAATAGGCCGTATGTTTCAATACAGATATTTGGCAGGTCTGTCGTTGCCCTTCTCGACAGTGGTGCAAGTCGTTATGTTATTGGTAGAAGTGAATCCTATAAGGTTGGAGAAAAAGTATGGAAAAGAAATTTTGTGTTGTCAAGCCGTGCCGAGCACTTTGCAGCAAAACTGGCACCAAAATTTATTTTGTGCACTGTTAGAAAAGTTGTTTCTAAATTGGTATATGAACTAACCGACATGAATGGTAAAAATGTGGGAAGATACCACGTAAAGGATTTGAAACCATATTACGGATCAGAAGTAGATGCCTAGGAGTAACAGGGTGAATGTGAGTGTGAATGTGGCAGTGAATTGGTGATTTTAGAAGGAATGATAGGAGCTCCGTGGTGCCATTGTATTATACTGATTTTGACTTCAATTTTTTTTTTTTCTGATATTCTTTTTCTCGATTTTGACTTTGTGTTTCCCAATTTTGATAGGTATTGTATTTAATCCCGATCGCGATCTATTTCCCTATTTTCAATTTGTGTTTTTCCCAATTAAGTCTAAGCATAGATAAGATTGGATATATTTATATTTGTACATATAGCTAGTTTACTTCGTAATTTTAAGAGCCTATAAAAATATTTTTTGCTACGCTGAAATATTTTTCTGCAAGAAGAGGGGGTGTGTAACGGTCTACTTATTTGGGCTACCCTGTAGCAAGTGTCTTTTGTGCCACTCAGTATCACTCTTCAATTTATCAGACCTGAAGGTATGCAGCCAGTAATACTTTTGGTTTTACTTTTGGTTTTGGCGTTTTTACTTACTTATTTGTTATTCTTATCCAGCTTTGGGACTAGAATAATTTCTTTAAATAATAGGTGGAACTTGTATGGGACTTTACAACAATAAAAAGAAAAGATTAAATTGTATTTATTTAAGGATTAAAATTTAAATTCAAATCTGTTAGTAACTTTTATCCAAGTAGTGGTATGCTGCAATTTTTTTTGTTTAAAAGAAAATAAAAAAAACGAAATTCCTTCTTTTTTTGGTACGAAGCAGCAGCCATGCTGAACAGAAATTGAATTAGGCTACTTTTATATTTTTAATAAGAGCCTAAAGAAGATCTAAGGTATTTATGTAATTAATTTTGGTATTCAAGTTTCATAATAAATTCTCAGTACATAATTTTAAGCTAAAAACTGTTTTTAGGCTCGTCACCTCGTACTCTTGAATGCTCGTCACCTCGTACTCTTGAATGCTCGTAACCTCGTACTCTTGTATGCTCGTACCTTTGTACGTATTACATTTACTGCTCTGAGTTCCTAGAGCTACGTAACTAGTCAACCCAAGTCCACCATTATTTGATAGCGTGCAGCTGGCACGGTGAAGAATATAATAGTCAACTTATATGTTTTATTCCAGTCTAAGGCCATATAATTTGTCAGCCAGAGAGTTCACTTTGATTTTGGTAGTGTATTCAGCTAGCAAGTTAGTAGTTCAGCGAAATCTGTAAGTACGCTTTATTTTTACCACTTCCATTCCAACAAGGAATACGTAATATGCAGAAGCACTTACCAAAGCTTGGTTCGATTGATTTCATTTGGTAAAAATAGCAATTTAACAGCTCCTGTGCATATCTAATATTTACTTCCTATTTCAATGAATTGTTATTGATTTTACACCTGCATTGTTAATTAAGCTGGTATTGTATTTCTTGTAAGAAATTTAGTTTTAATGAAATAAATAAACATCACTTGGTCTTCTTGCCTGCGATATATTATGTGACTCGAGAAACAGCTGTTTCTTGATTATTTACTCAGGTAGCTAAAAGAAAGAAAAACATATCGATGCTTATCTTTTATGAAGACAGGTAATAGCTACTTACCCCCTTATATTACAAAGTAGTAAACGTAGGTGATATTTATTATAAATTATACAGTGAATTTTAATCTTCAATGCTAATTTTTTATCAAGGAAATTAATAGATGTGTTAATACTATGCACTTTGCCCATGTTTTGTTAAATTTAAGCTAGGTTAGGAATGGTAGAATTTTGGCTGTCAAATTAATAGGGCGCTTACCCAAATGTTCAGCATACACAAAGTTTATTAGCCTTAAAGACTGGTGGTCAAGGAACAAATTCACCTTCTCTGTGTTTAATAATTGTTACTTCATTTGTTTATATTGGTACTGTTAGTTAACGTCACATATACACCATCTTGTTATCCATTTGAGGATATATTGTAATTTTTTGTATATAGATTTACTAACCTTTTTTTTTACTAACAATCATTTATATTTACATACATTTTAAAGTTTACATTATTTATATTTAACTTGATATTTTTACCAAGTAAATGTTTGATTATCAATTAACTTTTGATTTCTTTATTTTGCCTCCTTCTTTTTGTCAATTTAAAAAATTGGCTGGCGCCCAGGGTAGTTTACCTATTGTGTCCTGACTACTAGAAATAAAAATACTAATTAAATGCCCTTACCCACCTCGCTCCCGACTATAAAAGCTGCCGTGCTCGGGTGACGCTCTGTTTAACACCTAAGGGCGTCGCAGTACTTTCGTAACCGCGTGCCTGTCAGGCCACCTGAGCACGTAAAAATTCTGCAGGGTGACTTGGAGGTATCGTCCGTAACCGCGGATCCGCCGGGCTACCTGAGCACGTAAAAATTCTGCAGGGTAGCTTGGAGTTTGACCTTACCGTCGTCGTCTTAAATTTGCAACTGTTCGGCTTGCCACTCCTTCCCCCCCTCAAACCAGAACCGCGTTATACCGCGTGCTCTGCAGGCCACCTGAGCACGTAAAAATTCTGCAGGGTGATTTGGAGGTACTATCATTTGCCACCGCGTGTCCTCTAGGCCACCTGAGCACGTAAAAATTCTGCAGGGTGACTTGGAGGTATCGTCCGTAACCGCGGGTCCGCCGGGCTACCTGAGCACGTCATATTCTGCAGGGTAGCTTGGAGTTTGACCTTACCGTAGTTGTTTTAAATCTGCCACTGTTAGGCTTGCCACTCCTTCTCCCCCCCAAACGTAACCGCGTTATACCGCGTGCCCTCCAGGCCACCTGAGCACGTCATATTCTGCAGGGTGACTTGGAGGTACTCGATTCGGCATATTATAAGTCCGGAACCATCCATCAGCCAAGGGATAGTAAATAACCCCCATAGATAGTCTTAGTGTGCTTGTATTGGCGCTTGCTTCCCCTCCTGGTATCCGTCCGCCGTCTGCTTATGACCGACTAATTATTGCTGGTTACCTTTTCACCGCTTCAATCCCTGTATTACCGTGTCGCACCGCTTATCCGCCCGCTTACCGTACCCGCTCGAGCGTAGTTAAGACCGTTGTTGTATAAGTAGTTACTAAGGTGTATATAAAGTGTAAATAATAATTAGTGTGTAGAATAAATGTATATATATTGAATGAGAGTCGTTTCATTACTGTACTGTGTAAGTTATATTTTCTCGACCCCTGGCTTACCCGTTTCTTCACTGTAGTTGCCCGGCCTCTATCGTCCCGCCGATAGAGTAAAGTGGTGTTTCTGCACTCTAAACAGAAACTGGCGCCCGAGATATCCGTACCGTGAGCACCGCCGTAGTGTTGGGCGTCAAAGTGACACTTCCGCTCTTGTGTAGAGCAGCGAAGTACGTCACACTATAATTAGTATCTTCAAGTTAATATTTACAACAACTATAATAAAAATAATATATGAAAGAAAGTGACACTGGAGATTTTGCAAAGCTCACAATTATTACAAAAAAAAAAAAAATCAAAATGTTAAAAACAAAAAGGAGCACTGGTTCACAATTTATCTTCTTACCAAGATTTGGTAAGATAATAAGAGTCAGGAGTAACAGGATAATGGTACACCCCCCTTTTCTTCTTTTGTTTTAAAGATAATTGATTGAAATTTGGGATATCTAATATACAAAATAAGCAACACTTTTTGACATACATATTGCTGCATTTTTGAATTCTGCATAATTTTCTGAATAATAAAAAATATCTAAGCAGCCCAACTTATTTTCCTTAGATGTGCACATCTTACTGCCACAATATGTAATGATGAGATATTTTTGTGTTACTTGAATTACGAGTTAAAACAGTTTTATCTTTTTTTGGACCCAAGAGAAGTTAAAACTATTAGTTTATCTGGGAATGAAGGCAGTGTTTTCAAAACAGGTAAAACATCTTCTTTTTCTTCCAAATACCAACCAAATGTCTGCAAGCCTCTACTTAAATTTACTTAATCAAACATAAAAAAAGGAATGATCTCACAAATCGAAATTCCTTAGAGGTTATGTTTCAAATTTCTTTCACAATTAAAAGGTAAACTAAATGATCTACAATGAACACACTAACTCAATTAACATCGTGATGTGATAAACACATTAAAGTGATGTAGAGATCATAAACATCGCACCTCTAATAATTTCACAGATACGTATTTTCCGCATCATAGCGATCATTAACGTCAAAGGTAACCAACATAAAAGGCGACTTAAAAGCGATGTGGCAAAAAACATGTTAATGCCAACATAATAATTATCTTCTTTTGCTTACATCTGCTGTATATAAACATTTTGGTTAATGACTACCACTATAAAATAAAATGGACAACACACAAAAACCTTAAAGATGATATACCTGTATATGCATATCAGTTAGGTGTAGGGTTGTAATTATATGAACGCAAGCAATTTTACTGTAAAATAATATATAATACTCCTAGAAAACAAATGGGCTCTTTGAAATACTTAAATTTAAAGAATAATTAAATTAATTGAAAAAAATTTTTTTTCGTAATTTTAGTCCTAAGCAACGATTGTTTTAATCATTTTTATGATTTATTTATTAAAATGATTAACATAATTTTAGCATTTATGTAAAACTTTACCATACTGAGATTTTTTCAGCTATTAGAAATTCAACATGGCCGCAAGAAGTCCTTTGTTCTCGAGACGTCATTCTTATTCACAATGTATCTGCAACTTATTAACCACTTCTTATATGTTTCGTCTATCATCTGACAGATGTCCATTTTTGTATAACTCATCAAGTTGTTTTATTTCTTTTTTTTCAATTAATTCTGTATTATTTTTTTGTTAATATATATTCTATGTTCTTTGAAATATACCATTTTTTCACAAAATATTTAGTACGTGAGAAGAAAAATTGACACTGGGTTCATTAATTAGCGACCTCTACATGCCACTAGACGAAGAGAGACAAATCATTGGTACTTGTTATTTGGCGTTAGGAAAAATATGCCCCTTCAGCATATCAATATAGTAATTAATACCTATTGGCCGAATGTGCTTTTCCCATTAAAAATCATCCTTTTTATGTGATTAAAAATAACGTTTCCAAAAATCAGTTTTTGTATTACAGGTATTTCAAGTGATATTTTAAGCGTTACAGAGATTACTAAAGTGCAACATTTTTAATAACGTAATAAATGTGTAGCTGCAAAATTAACTAAAATGTGATGAGGCAGAGACATCATGTAAAATTTCATCTTTTAGAACTGTTTTTATAATGTGATGCATTTAGAGTTGCATAAGGGTACATTTACAACCAATTCGGTACGGGCACAATCTGCTTGTGGATTGTAAATTGGGTTTTAAGCATATCTGGTTGAATGTATTTGTTTACAATAAAATGTTGATATACACTTCAGGTTTGAATTGGATGCTTGCAAATCGCAAATATTCAATTCAATTGCAGCATAAATTTCAAATTGCGCATGCGTATTACGACACAAATTTATTGTTTATATTTAAAGTCGGTTTGTGATTTGAAATTGGAAGATTAGATCTTTTAGTATTAGAAAATATGATGTTTTTAGAAGTTATGTTAAATAATTGTAATTATTTAATCAAACTGAATTTGCATACACGTAATATTAATAAATCTCAGCAGATGGCAGCTTCTAACTCCTTATAAATGACCTAAATTTTATCACGGCACAATTCACAATCCGTTAGTAAATTGTGCCTGTAGCGAATTGGTTGTAAATGTACCTTAAATCACTGAAATGTGAGTGGCTGTGATGTTATATCATCATTTGTGTTTAGTGGGAACTATCATACTGCTTTTACAGCACTAAAATATAACCAGTAGTGTTACTTCCTCGCACCTTCTTTAGGTATTTAACCACTGTCCTATAAATTATTAAAAAAAAAATAAGTAAACCTCTGCTTCAAAGGAATTAGTCGGTTTTTCTTTGAAAATATGTTTTTGCCTATCTAAAAAATGCCTCACCAAAAAAATATTAACCTGAAAATGAAACTTAACTGCCGAGCGTTTCGGAATACTCTCTGATTCCGTTCTCAAAACTAAAGGGATATATCCATAGTAATTACACATTTGTATCAATGTCAAACATAATCTAAAATATTTCTTCTTCCAGGTATGGTATAGCCTAAGAAAAGCAGTCCAACTCTTTCGGATTGTTCATAGTACGAGCAGTTGCTCCTTTCGGTAAAAAAGGCAATCAATTTGGATTTAAAAAAATGTAAGATAATAATTCATTGTTTTGAAATCAAAAGGAATTAAACATATTTCTCCTTTGAAGTTAAATCGCAGCCGTCTTTCCACTCTCCCTTCATTAAAAAATAACCTTTCAGATGTTTTTTTAATATAGTTATAATGTCATAGGGTAAAGTTTTGAATCCGGAATGGGTTCTTCATTACTTTTTGACCTCTGTCTGTAGCCTGTATGTGCATTCTCACGATTAAAAACCAACTGCCCATGCGTTACTTTGGTTGAAGATTTTTTTCAGTGTTTCGAGAATCCGAAGTAGGCAAGAACTTTGGAACAATTTGAAACGTCTATCTTCTGATTTTTACCGCAGTCTAATAAATTGAATGTCTCTTGATATTCCAGAGGACTACTTTAATTTTTTCTTTTTAACGAACCAAACTGCAATCATTCTTTTACTAAATGAATACGCTAATTTTATCATCAACGTAGATTTGGCTTTCTTGAAAGAATTGCACATTGTCTGGAATTTAGTTGGTATAATTCATACCACGGCTTTCAGTCAGTTTAAAATTTCCAAATCAGGAACGGCGCGCATTGACTTATCAATTGTAATGGATTCGATACAGTTGTAATGTCTGCAGAAGACAATAAAATATTTTTTAATGAAAAAAGATATTATGTATTTACATTTCTATAATTCATAAATGGATGACTTGAACGCCAATATTTGTCATATAGTATACATAATTATTCAGTCGTCTCACATTAATAATTTTTAGCATCTTTACACCACTTCATTTGATCCATTCTTGTACATGCAAAATTAATGATATAGCTGGTGCATTGATTCTCAGGCACACAAAAAAATTCTGTACTTTAAATCAAAACCATGTGTTCCTATGTATTTTGATGTGTTGTAACCGAATCTGGCCATAAATATTACGGTTACTGGGTGCTAAATATGATTTTGACATCAAAATAGCCTTTTGGCAGCTGCTGTCAAACGGCAAATTGTAAAATTTCAAAATTTGCAAGAAACTTTTTTATGTGAAAACTAATACTACCAACGTTTTGAGGTGAGTTTGCACAAAAATTTTTGGGGCCAATGTCAAACCGCAAATTGTAAAATTCCAAAATTTGTAAGAAAAGCCTCTACTATGTGTAAAACTATATCACTACCAACGTCTTCGAGAGTGCTAAATAATACTTTGACATCAAAATGGCCTTTTTGGCAGCTGCCAACTATGTCAAACCGCTCACTGATAAATTCCAAAATTTGTAAGACAAGCTTCTTCTATGTGTAAAACTATATCACTACCAACGTTTTCGAGGGTACTATATATGATTTTGATATCAAAATTGCCTTTTTGCAGCTGTCAACTGTCAAACTGCCAATTCTCACATTCGAAATTAGAGTCATGTTGAGCACTCTTAAAACGTAGGTAGTGATAAAGTTTTACAAATATTTTATTTTGAAATTTTGGAATTTAGCAATTGCCTGCAATTCACAGTTTGACAGTTGGCAGGTGCTAAAAAGGCAATATTGATGTCAAAATCCTATTTAGCATCCTCAAAAACGTAGATAGTGTTATACATTTACACATGGAAGAAGCTTTTCTTACAAATTTCGGAATTTTACAATTTGCAATTTAACAGTTGGTAGCTGTTAAAAAAGGCTATTTTGATATCAAAATCATGTTTAGTACCTATGGAAACGTAAATTACGATGATTTAGATAAAAAAAATTTCTAAAAAAATTGTAATTTTTTTTGTTTAATAAAAAGGTGATTTTTACGATATATTGTAGCTAAAAATATCCCGTAGCTAAAAATTAACGCAGTAGCCGTAATTTTTAAGGCCGTATTCTGTGTCAGCACATCAAAATACATTTGGAAACATGGTTTTGATTTATAGCACAGAAATTATGTTGTTGTGTGTTCGATTCGCTTGTATTCGTCGAATAATTGCATTCAAAGCTTCTTCACAGTAGCCACATTTTCTGGCGTTATAACTTCCATTTGTAGTAATTGTGATTCAACTTCTAATTTTTTAAACCATGGTTTGATGATCCGCAGTAAAAGACACTGACGATTTTATTTATTTAAAATGTCAGTTGAAAACCATGTATCGTAAGGGCTGTCATTTTTTAAACGAAGAAAAGTATTACTTCCAAGTAAGTGGATCTTTGCATATCTCAATTACAAAACAGAGTTGCAACAATGTTGTTCAACTTGTATAATATTTTCACATGTACCTTTGTTTTTTTAAAGAATAAAATTCGGTACAGAAATGCAAAAATTGGGTTCTGCTTCCACTAAATTTGTAACGATTTGAATGTATTGCAAACGTCTTTGATTATCAATTGGCCGTAGTTTGAACACAGACAACCCTAATTGTGCTGCACGTCTTCTTGTGAAAGTTTTTGATTCTGCCTGAACATCAGCCCGAACAAGTTCAATATTTTCATCTGAACGACCAGAACGAAACCTTCCAAGTATGCTTTACATCAATTACTGTACCATTCTGTAAACACGCGTTTGCTAAACGCCGAATTGTTTCTCCGGGTGGAGATTTTCGATCGGGATACGCTCTCCTAAAAGCGCGTTGAGTTGAAATTATCCATGAAAAGTTTTGGAAATACAATTTAACAATTTCTGCGCGTTCTTGAGGCGAATAACGCTCCATAGCAAAATTCTGTATCTTTCTACTTTGATATAAAACTTCACTTTTGAAGTTGTCAAGGAAATAACAAAATTATAACAATATTCCATAGCTGGTTATATTTTGCCGCAGCCCATATATACAATATCAAACATCGAGCGAGGCTTAACTTTTTATTTCACTGTCTGCTGTCTAATAATTTAAACTTTATATGATGACGGTATCAAGTAACATTGTATCTAGTATCATTCTAAATTGGGAAGTTCATAAGAACACCACTCTTTTAGGTGTAAATGACGTTTAAGAAAGGTTTATTAGTGATTTAGCAGGACCTCGATTCTTTTCTTCCCATTATTTTGGTCAATTCTGATTTCCTTTCCATACGTTCCACATGTTCTTTTCACTGTATTGTTATGTGACCTGCAGTTTTTTTAATTGTTTAATAAGAAACTGTATTTTTGGTAAAATTAAAATATAGGACTAGTTATCTAGTTCACCAAGAAATGATTTAGAAACTTTACAGTATAATAGGCCTGGTATACATTAAAATGATGGGGTATAATGAGACAAAAATGATACAGCCTCTCATTTTACGCATCCAGTTATATCCCGAATTAAAGGCAACGTTTTAAATGCTAACTTGTATCACTAATTGTCCAAAACACAATTTAAGTAAATATATGATGAATACTTATAATCCATAAACATGAACACATGATAATTACAATTACAAATACATAAAGTAGACCAAATAATAATGAAGTACTATGCCTAGTAATTATAGAGTATTTGGTTCATATCCATAAGTACACACAAAATGATTGAAATGACTGATAAGTTCTTTTCTACACAAAAACAAACCCTAATAAAAATCAGATAACAAATTCAGTTAAATATAAAACATTTTTTGTAACAAGATGTATTAGAGAAAATTGTTTATTCAAAAACCTCACTATTTCTTTAGAAAGAACATCAAAAGAGAATAATGAAATTTGCATACATTCTGCAGGAAAATTAAAACATAAAATTACTGTTATTAAGAAAAAATTAAAATTATTCTCATTCCTTTCAGAAAAAAAAAATAATAAAAATATTTAGATGGCTATTTAAAAGTACTGTTCATATGAAAATTATATACAGGGTGACCATGAAAAAAAGTATAATGCATAGTACCACATGGTAGAAGAGCCTAAAAATGAAGAAAGTTTGTGTACACTTATGTCCCAATTCCTTTCGTTTTCGAGATAGAGCGTGTTAAAATTTTTTTAAATATGTTATTTTTTTTTCTTACTTCTCAATTTCTTTTCGTCTTTTTCAACGTTTTTTCCAGAATGAAAAATTTTTTCTTTTGATTTAATAAAAAATCCCTGTTCTCTTAAATAACTAATGATCGCAATGAAACAATGGAATCCAATAATACTTTTATAAATTATAGTCAATTAGAACAAACAAAAATATTAACATTAATATTAAGTAAAATAATAATACATAGGTACAAAGAATAATAAAGTGTAACTTTAGAAGGTGTTCAAATTGAATACACATTTCCAATTCTCCCAGTATTGATTGATGACATCTCTGAAATATCCCGGGATTATTACGAAACCTATCAGCAGCTTCAATAGCTATCTTCCATAAATGTTCTTCATTGGTTATTTCCTCGGAATATACTTCATTTTTCGTAAGTCCCCAAAATGAAAAATCGAGGGGGAGTGAGGTCGGGACTTCATACCGGCCATGCAATAGGTCCACTACGGCCAATCCACCTATGTCCAAATCTTCTATTTAAAAATTCTCTTGCTGTTCGGGAGAAATAAGCTGGCGCACCGTCATGCATGTAGTACATTCTTCTAAAAATATTTAATGGTACATCCTCTAACAAAGTGTTAAGTTCATCCAACAAGAAATTTCGATAGAGTTCACCTGTCAAACGATTGGGCATCCGAAATGGCCCAATTAAGAAATTGTCAATTATACCTGCCCACACATTACTAGAAAAACCGTACTGGTGGTTTCTTATGACGGTTTGATGAAGATTTTCATCACTCCAATAGTGCATGTTACGTATATTTAGAATACCATCGCGACTAAAACCCGCTTCACCAGTAAACAAAATTAATGAAAGGGAATTTTCATCGTGATTTTGCAGCCACTCGTATTGTATACGTTGTAAATAATTTCCTTCTAGTAAGTGATGAACTTTTGTAAATGATAGGGATAAAGAAGCTGGTCTTTATGAACTTGTCTTACTAACTCACGGCAGACAGTTCGTAGAGCTGTACTTATTTTTCTTTTACTTATGCCTGGATTATTTTCTACCCTTTGCAAAATATTTTCTTCGTTGTTAACAGAACGGTTCTTCACCTACCACTAACTTTTGCTTTTTTAAAGTACCCATCTTCTTCCAATCGCCTATGAACGCCAATAAATATTCTCACATTAGGAACCTGTCGTGTGGGATATTTTTCTCGGTAGATTCGCTGAGCTTTACTAAAGTTTGATTGAGCTTCACCATAACACATAATCTAGTTTCTGTATTCTACAAAAATATAGTGAACCATTTTGAGCAGAAAGAAGCGACAATCTAAACAATAAATCTCATTAGAAAATTACCGAGTGTAGCTGAAAAATTGTTACAATTTTTGTTTGACCGTTGTCATGGATTACTTTGTTTTATAGCTGCACACAAATATTATACAGCTATTTAAAAAACGTATTTACATTCTAATGACCCAAAACTACTGATATTACGTCAACAGAAAATTTTTTCATTGTGAAGAAACGTTGAAAAAAAAGGAAATAAATTGAGAAATAAGAAATAAAATAATGTTTTAAAAAAATTTAACACGCTCTATCTCGATAACGAAAGGAATTGGGGCAAGTGTATACGAACTTTTTTTAATTTTTTTAGACTCCTCTACCGTGTGGTATAATGCATTGTACTTTTTTCGTGGTCACCCTGTATGTACATTATTATACAGATACTGAAATTCACTGCAGAGCTGTCCAAATTACTTTTTTAAAGATAATGAAAAAATCATTTAACTAATGAATAGAGTGGGCCTAATTCCGAGTAATTCAGCGGCGTTGCAGAGAAACCAATCCTTGTTACGTATTAAAGTACACGTGAAACGTACAAAGGGATATTGCCTCGAAAAACTAATCCCCATAGGATGATACTAAAAAAATTGAGGACCCATTTAATAAAGAAAAATGGATAGCAGTAGACGAAATGATGGACGAAATAGGCAAATGTGGCAAATGTGATAGCACGAATTCTAACTAATTCTAGATCATGGTGGACCGACAGCTGCATTTTTATTGCTACTAAAAGGGTTGAAACATAAATACGAATACTGTACGGAATATAGTTGTAACAACGTTGAAAGTAATGGGTATTAATAGTTGATAAGTCTTAACGCTAGTGACTGATCCAGTATATTATGTGCTTAAAGATGACCTCCACATTTAATATATATGTAACATATATGGTCCACGCGCTACATTTAGTAACAGAGGAATTTTGTAATAGCCACTAATCATGTCACATGTGTGTTCATGTGATCTTCCCGACATTCCACTGCCGCCACGACTTATATTAACACGTTGGGGGACATGGTTAAGTATTTTAACGACGTAAAAACTTTTGTGCTTCAGTTAAATCCTGGTTACTCACAAGACATCTGCGAGGCTCATCAATTATTTAACAACCAAGACATTGAGGATGAGATTATATAAGTTATTTATGGCTCTCATATTGAACTAGTGTACAAACTGTATTACAAACTTTGACAAATGTCCTCGGTATATGAGTTAGTAATAGATTTAATGATTTCAATTCTTATTTTTTAGTTTGCAAATCTCACCTCCGCCGATGTTGACCGAGCATTTTTGCTATATACAAATGTGTTTACAAAACGAAGGGGGCATTTATCAAAAAGAAGATATAGAAACATTGTTGCCCATGCAAATGTAATTACGTTTTCTCTCTGATCCTTTTGTCATCTTTTATAGTTGAAAGATAATCACTTTTCTAAACACCGTGTAGCATTCACTATTGTCATATTAACCATAGCGACCAAGTAAGTGCACTGCAATTGAAAAATAAATTGTCTTTTACATATACGATGGTTTATGTCTGATGCCACTGAATTACTACGGAATTTGGTCTAGTCTAATGAGTTACTTCAATAATTTTCCGAAAAAGTGTTTTAAACAATTTAAGATAAATTATCTTAACTAATTTCTGCAAACAAACTAAT
>JANEYF010002424.1:0-13494 GCA_029963845.1 Rhamnusium bicolor | reverse complement strand
AAAAAGGCAAACTTGTACATTTCTTATATTAAAAGGTATTTTAAAATGTTTAAAAATTATTTCAAATGGAGCACTTAATCGCATAAGTAGGTAATTATTTCATTCAAAATTATGTCCCGGAACGAACTTACTGCTAAATTGTATATGAAATGCGGCAACACTGCTAAAGGTCAATGCACTATTTCAGATAAAATGAGGAATGTTTCTAGTAATCAGCAAATCCAAAACAATTTCATCTTATTTTTTTGAAAGTCGATAACTCAATTTTACGTGGGAATTAAGAGAAAAAAATGTGTCAGTGGGTTTCTACAGATGTCAAGAATCGGTGGTTTAAATATAACTACGCATTTAAGACTCACCCTGTATACACGTTTGCATACAGACACAGCTATACGTTTCAGTAAAATAAATACAGTCAACCTTAATTATTAAAAACACAAAATAAAAATTACTTTTACAGATTAAAAAATATAACGTACAAGTATAACTTACATGGAATTATATTCCTCTAGGGTATAAAAACAATTGGAAATCAAGAACCGTTTCAATTCAACTTTAAATCTATTTACATTATTATAATTTTTAATATATTGTGGCAGTTTATTATAAAAATAGCTGCCAGCACATAAGGGCGATTTTTTTGTAAAATGTCAAATTATATTTATTTATATAGATATTTTCATTATTGCGTGTAGCATACTGATGATTGCACAAAGGTAATTTATTTTTGTTTTTGTGGATGTAAATTAACAGTTTATAAAGATATATCGATACTACAGTAAGAATTTTTTCATTTCTAAATATTGTCCGACAAGATTCTCGGTAGTCTATATTAAATATATTTCTCAGAATTCGTTTCTGTAATATAAATATTCTTTTGATGTCTACACTTTGACCCTATACTACTATATTGTAGGATATTTTTGAGTAGATTAGTGAATAGTAGACAGTTGGCAAATATGTTTTGTCTAGATTATTTTTTGCAAAACAGGATTTTACCAGCTTTGAGCATAGCTGGTCAATATGTTTCGTCCAACTTATATTCTCATCTAACACAATTCCTAGAAATTTAGTTTCCGATTGCAATGGTAAAGGGCGATTGTTAAAACTTAAATTAAAATCAAAATTTATATTTTTCTGTTTTGTTTTAAAATTCACACACACTGTTTTATCATAATTTATGATTAAACGATTTTTATAACACCAACTGTCGAAAAACCGTAGAATATCATTGACTTTGTCTCTTAATTCCGACAAGCTTTCTGCAGATACTATAAATGACGTGTCATCCGCATACATGTAAACACTTACAAAATTAAAATTAAAATACTGAGGCAGGTCATTAACAAACAACAGGAACAACAGAGGACCAAGCACACTGCCTTGTGGGGTTCCAATGTTTATATCATATTTGTCTGACGACTCGTTTTCTATTTTCACAAGAAGCCTTCTATTAGTTAGATATGATACAATCCAGTCATTTAGAATGCCGCGTATACCTAAATTAAACAGTTTTGTGCTAACAAAAGATACATCCAGAGTATCAAAAGCATTTGAGAGATCAAAAAACACTCCCATTACATGTTTTTTTGCATCTATCAAATCGCAAATATCTTGAACTAATTCAGTTGCAGCTGTTTCCGTCGAGAATTTGTTTCTGAACCCATGCTGTGATGGTGTTAATAAGTCTTTATTATTTAGGAAATCTGTAAGTCTGACCGCGACAGTTTTCTCAATAATTTTAGCAAATACACTTAGTAAGGAAATCGGTCTATAATTTCTAGCGTCGCTTTTATCCCCTTTCTTAAACACTGGAATAATAAGAGCAATTTTGAGCTTTTCCGGAAATCTTCCTAATAATATTGATTTATTTATTATGTTAGCAAAACAATTTGAAAATTCTAATCTACATTCCTTTATTAACTTTATAGGTACCTCATCCTCTCCAGTAGATTTCTTGTTTGCTAGTCCCATTATTATATCACTGATTTCCTCTGCTGTGACCGGATTGAAAAACATTGTTTCACTATTTATGTTTGATTGCGTACAGACATCAGAGGTTACATCAAAATGTTCAGAGAGCTTTTTCTCTACTGAAGTGGCATAATGTTCAGCAAAAATATTGGACAACTTTATTGGATCTGTTATAACGTCGTTTCCATAGTTTAAAGAAATTTTTTCATGATTTCTAGGTTTATTTAAATTTGAATTAACTATTTGCCACAAGGTTTTGGTTTTGTTAGAAGAATTTTCAATAATTTTTTTATTGTGCAGTTGTCGTTCTTTTATAATGTTTTTATTGTACTGTTTTTTTTTAAATTTATATTGCTCATTTAAGTTTTCATCGTGCATGATCTTTTTTTAATCTATTTAATTCCTTTATATACAGTGATTCAGCTTGGAGTTCAGGAGAAAATTCAATTTTTTTTTTTGTGTTTCATAAGGCCTTTGGATGGGCTTAATACATTTTCTAGGGAATGCAAGTTCAAAACAATAGCTGAACTCTGCCCAAAATAATTCAAAATACTTATCAATATCATTAATATAATTTGCAGAGTCTAAAATTGCAGGAACATTTTGAAAGTAAAATTGAAAGTTTTTTATAGAATTTTTACTGTACGTCCTGCGAATGTTTTCTGATCTCTCAATTTGGATAGCATTATCAGTACTAGTTAGTGAAGGGCAGTGCAAAATTTGTGCTGTGCGATCTGATATTCCTGGATCTATTAGTGAATACCTAGCATTATTATTATTAGTTATGACGTAATCAATTGCTGTTCTAGAAACTCCTGTTATACCACAATAAATCCTTGTTGGTTCATTTATTAATGAGTTCAGGTCATAACTTTGTAACAGGTCGTGCAAGATATTATTTTCTGTACTATTTCTTAATTTGTCTACATTTAAATCACCGCAAACATAAATATAACTATAATTTTTAGAGACAAAATATAATAGTATAGCAAACTGTTTAATAAACACATCAAAAGCACCTGTTGGAGATTTATATATCACAATTATGCAACTATTTTTATTCAAACAAACTGCCGAACATTCAAAACATAGTTCTATTGACAAATTTTCTAAACATTTAATTGGTTTACAAACATGTGATATATTTCTGTTAACAAATATTGCCGTACCCCCATGTATATGGGTTGTCCTACAGAAGGAAGAGACGATATTGTAACCTTGTAAGTTAAACACATTCATATTTGTAGATGTTAGCCAGGTTTCGCATAAACATAATATTAATGGTTTACACTCGTCAATAAATTTATCTAGCATAGGTATTTTGTTTGTAATACATTGTACGTTAAAGTGCATTAATTTCCATTCATTCTTAGATGATTGGTTCACAACATTTGGATTTCTTACATGAGTTACAGGTTTACATAAGTTATTCGGTATATTTACATTATTTTCTAATCTAAAAAAATAAGAGAATCATTTAAGGCATCTGTATTTTTTTTATCGCTAACTAGAGCTAATGTACCTTGTGAAGGACTTGAAACCATCACATCATCTTGAGACACTTGAGCACCAAGTTCCGGATCTGCTTTTCCTAGACTTTTATCACAGTTTGCCTGAATACTTTCACAGGATTCTTCACCATTTATGAAATTTTGCGACATATTTCCAAATTCATCTTGACACATAGGAATGTATGTAAGGTTAGTGTTCACATATTTTGTGTGTTCCAATTTTTTGTTGATTTTTATCCCAACCATGTATTTATTTATAAACCGAGATTTTACATTATTTATTTCTAGAAATGACACATTGTTAATGCTGCAGTTATTGAATCTGTTTAAAAAGTCACGACGTTTTAGATTAACTTTAATCGTAATTTTATCAAATTTTTTATTGGATCCAAAAGGCACTGAAGTTACAATGACGTTAGTATGCACACACAGCTTAAGTTTATCACATAAATTACGAAAAGATGGACATGTCTTGTTTTTTATGTCGTTTGAACCGGCTATTACTATTACAAGGTCGTCAAGAGTGAAGTTATCTGTAAGATTTTCAATGTTCTCTATTACATTACTTTGGCATGCTGAGGGCTTACATATGGAGAGTATATTATAATTACTGAACTCCTGCATTCTTCTCATGGTATGACTGAGATGTTTTCCATTTTCATCAGCCAATATTAGGATTTGCTTTAATTTCTTGGTTTGTTTTTTTAACGTGTTTACGTCTACACAGTTAGTCATATTTTTGTATGACTGTAAATGATTTTCGGGAAGGAGTATATTTGACAAAACTTTAATATTTTTTAGAGTAGCTCGTGTTTTTTTTTTTTTATTTGCATTTGTATTCGAATTAGCATTAGGTTGTTCATATTGTATCCCCACATTAATGTATTTATTTTCATCCACACCACTGGTTTCTCCGATAGTATTATCAGTTGAGGTGGACACGTTTTTACTTTGCTTAGTAGTATTTGTTTGCGTTTCTACTGTTTTTAACGTCTTGTTTGTTGCTTTCGCGTTTTTATTAAGTTGTTTTATCTGATCTTGTAAATCTCTAACAATTTGTTCTTGTTTTTTTAATTGCTCACTCATTTCTTCCTCAGTTTTCATGGCTTCCTGAATAAATTGCTGGTTTTCTATTTTTAACTTTTGTATGTATTTGCTTTTCAATTCACTGTCACAATTTAGTTCATTAATTGTCTTTTCCGGTATGCTTTTTTCATCATCCTGGTCACTAGAATAATAACTTTCATCGGCATTTTATGACATTTATTGGACAGTTTCAATGAATCAAAACAATGTCATTATTGACCAGTGAAAAATAAAGAAAAAAGTGTGAAATAAAGAAATTTTATTTCACAGTGTGAAATAAAACTTAATAGTCAACAGTCAACAAATTAAAGTTCTTACATCAAACATTTATTAATTATTAACAGATTTCATGAACAATTTTATTCATAATTTAACGAAAATGTATATGAAAAGTACTATTACCAGCATTATTTATATTTATTCCTAGAATTATAGGTTCAGATGTGAGAAAAAATATTTGATTCATTTATATTAATATGGTGGTTGGTCTGATTTTCACCAACGACTACATCGGCAGACATAGTCATTTCTGTAGTATTGTTTGAAAATATCTGTTTTGAAATTCCCTTTTTGTTTTGGATGCTATCTTCTATAGATCCCTCAGCAACTGTTGAGGATTTCCATCCCCCATGACGTTTTAAGGTAAGAATATCAGCTCCAGAATCAGCTAATAGTAATGCAGAAGATCTCCTAAAGATGTGATCCGTATATTGCTCAGGATTAGATAAGTTAAGGTATTTAGCTATAATACTTGGTATTTTTGAAAATGTATTAATACCAACTCGTTGGACCGTAGATTTTTTCTCCTCGATATTGAAGAAAAAGCCCTTTGTGATTCACATGAGTAGGGCGAATAGCTGCATATTTATCATAAATATTTAGTGGCTTTATTCCATTAACTGTCTCACCAATTACCGTAAAAGTCCTTTCAATGTGGATCTTCGAATCAGGTACTTTAACAACCAGTATGCAGTCTTTTCTCACAATGTCATCAATGGTCATATTGTAGAGTTCCTCTCGACGATAAGCGCAAGCCAAGCCCATTAATAATACTACTTTCAACATTAAAAACTTTTCATCTGGTGCTTCCTGGAAAAATCATTCCACATTTGCTCTGTCAAAAACTTTAGCAGTGGATTGTCTTTTCAAAAAAGCTTTTACTTTTTGATAATTGGATACATCTACATTATTCTTTACATTCAAAACTGCTTTAAGCATCGAAAACTTGGACCAGAGACTTGACATTTTTAAAGTTCTTGCTTTTTCAGATATATAAGTCAAAAGAACAGACTCAGATATGTTACTCACAGTTTTCTGCTTACACTAGTGCATAAATAAAGCATATTCTTTTTCCTACAAATTTTTAAATTTCGCTGGTAATAAATCTAAAGTTACAGCAATTGCTTGCTCCCTAATTTCCGAAGGAGTACCAGAAATAAAATCTTCCTCACTATCACTCATTTTGTTCTAAATAATAATTATTATAAAGTAGAATGTGTCAAATGCGACATTTAAATCGTTCAATATTTAGTTGTTTTATTATTGGTTTCTATGCAATAGAATTTAGTCATTACGACAAGGTAACTTTGTCAATTTGCCGTATTTTTACAAAAAATTATACTGTTTTCTAATTTAGAATGGCGATACAAAAAATTTTGTATTACTCGAGCCTAAAATGTGTTTTTTTTACTCGTGTGGTTTATAGCACTCCCCTTCGGCTCGTACTATAAACGCCCCACTTGTAAAAAAAACACCATTTTACCCACTTGCTATATAAAATACTATTATAAATAAGTGGTCGATATTTATAAAAAAAAGCTTTACGATTTAATTTTATTTAAGAATAACAAATGGACGTAGTTATGCAGAAACCTACCAACCCACAATATCACCTAAAATGAGTAATGCATAATAATATGCTTTTCGTTGTCTATTCTTTGATTTGCAGAAACCTACCAACGCATTAGAGGAATCGACATTTTATTAAATAGGTTACCTACCAACCCATTTATCCATTATTTAATCATGTATGTAATGCAGAAGGCTATCAACCCACTTGGTTGATATATGTAATTTTCTAAATCAACCAAGTGGTTTGGTAGTTTTCTGCAAAAATGAAATTTTCACCTAACCATAAAAAAATGTAACATGCGTAAGTGGCTTGGTAGTCTACAGCAAAAAGAAAACTTTCACATAACCTCAAAGTATCATATACATTCATAGGTGTTACTGTAAACAGTGTGGAATCATTTACTGAATTAAATCAAGTTTTGTTTTATTTAGTGTGGTTATAACAAGTAGAAATAAGTTGGACACTACATTTGCGTAGATAAAATATAAATACATCATGCTAAAAGGCAGAACCCGCAAAATAATTGCACTGCTAAGCAAAACACAAGGTACTGTGTATTTCATATAAACAAGCATATATTTATGTTTGATTTTTAATACTTAAAATCTAATTTTTATTAGAATATTCAAATAATATAACATTTTTTTCTAATTCAGAAATAAAGAAATGAATGAATGTATTAACCGTATTAATGTTCACTTAAATGATGTAAATAATTTAATAACTTTACCTAAACAAAATTCAATCCATACGGATAGAAAAAAATAAACAGTTTTTTTATAATAATTCAGCAAAACGATCTTGATGCGCCAAATGAAGAAATTTACATTAAAAAAGAAAGTAAACCGAAAGACTCCTCAAAGCGATGAAAGTATTTTTCGGGATATTATTGTTCTCTGGCTCAATGGTAAAAGTATAGCCGATAAGAAGCTTAAAAACCTAAAAGAAATTATTCATGTCATCCCATCAGACTGCCTTGATTTCTACTCGAATTTAAAGGGTGATGCTGATATTGAAGAAGATGTTGATGGGTTCAATGTAAATGATCTTGATTTTGAAGTTGACGATGAAGTTGCTTAATATTTTATAATCTGGAGTTCTCAAATAATAAAATTTCTTCCTCTTAAGCCTTGTTTTTGTTGATATTAAAGTATTCTTAAATTTGTAGAAAGCTACCAACCCACAAAGTTCCATGAATTTTTCAAAAAAAGAAAAACTAATTTTTCCTGTCTGAAAGTATGGGAATACCTATTTACATATCAAAAATAATTGATACCAAATTTTGCTTTGGTAACGATCTGATAACAGTTTTATTTTAAAATCTTTATCATCGATTTTCTCCCAATATTGGTTTTGTTGGTTGGTAGGCGTCTGCATAACTACGTCCAAATATGGGTAACCTAAAAATGGCAATATATAGTCTTTCAGTATTTACAAATAACAGTGATATGGCGCCGATTGTAGAAAGTGGATATTGTGGAACTCACATTAATTATTATTATTAATTATAATTATATACATGTCTTGAGCATGTATCTTAACGCTTTAGAAAAAATTTCCAAAGGAAAAGAAATAACATCTTCCTAAATAAATAGTTTCTTCAATAAAAAACAGAAAAAACTTTATTTCCTATTTTTATTTCTAGAGGACTTCCAGCCAAGTACAAGAACAATTTGTCCTACGTTTCGTCCGAGTTTTCGGACTTTTTCAAGGTTAAAAGCTAAAAATATTAAAAATAATGGTTTTACATAAGTCGTAAATTAGATTAGTGACAGAATGCATATCTAAAAAAGTGTTTTCTTACTTAATATAAATTTCCTATTTTAATTTCATTGTATGGGTGGGTTTTATTTTGTTTTTCATCATTTATTTATTTGATAGATATGTGATATACGTGTAGTTCGACGAGTTAGGCAGAGAATGATCAGTATTTGGTGTTGTCGTTGATGTGTTTCTTTTTAACAGTCGGTAATTATAATAGCTGAACTATATTTATGGTCCGAGTGACAGAGTTATTGTAAACATTCACATGATATTGGCTAGCCGTTGAGAAGAGGTTTTGCAGTTAGTACATATACAGGATGTTTAAAAAATTGTTACTAATTTACGACTTATGTAAAACTATTATTGTTCATGTACTTGGCTGGAAGTCCTCTAGAAATAAAAATAGGAAATAAAGCTTTTTCTGTTTTTTATTGAAGAAATAATTTCTACTTTAACAGCCAACAACTTGTGTAAAATATCATCTAAATAAATAGGATTCTCATCATAAAAATTACAATTTGATGTAGAGGGTGTCCAAAAAAAAACAAACTTAAAATTGCTAAGATAGAAGGTTGCTTTGTTTTTTATTTTACATTAAAATGCCAAGTAGAAAAGTTCAGAAGGTAGAAATAGTACTAAATACAATATTCGATAGTGTTAAACTTAACATATTCCACATGTTAAAAACAAGTTTCAAAATCTTGGCAACGTAATCAAATGAAAATTAAAAAAGAAATTAAAGGTGTGTTTATTGTTTACTTGTTTTTCAGATTCTGTAAAAAAGCAAACGATATATAAACTTCTGGAGAATATGATTAACTTGAAAATACAAGTGGATGTACTTGATTTGATATTAGAAATGATGTCAATCAATGGACGTAATCAACTGGAATTCAATGAATTAACTAATATACTACCATTAAGAAAAACTGAGGACAATTATATTTGAAGAAAAACATCAATCAGGAAAATTACAAAATACAATTGGTAAAACTTATTCTCCTGTTAAGTCAAAAAATTATTTCTAATAATAATTGTTTTTAGAGAAAAATGCTCCAAATTGTGGGAGGATCTGATGCAGGAAAATTATCAAGGTGTTTATCCAGAATATTTCATGGTGATATAGCTACACAATGCTCCTGGGCAGGGAAAAAAGGGAATTTTAAAAATCAAGATCTAATAATCATTGAGGAAATGAGAAGTAAGTTTTGTAATCATAAATGATAATTATCATTTTAACAGGATAATAGTAGGAAGGATGCTTTAGTGCTACCACTTTTTCCGCTGTGCAATAATCATGCATACACATGCACTTACTTTTATTTCATTTTACAGTTACGATCATTTTTTAAGTAATAATTTGCGCCAATTTTTATGACATCTGCACATTTTGAAATGGTCATTCATGTCTGTATTACTACTGTCATTGTAAAACAGATGTTTCACTGATAATTCTTAGGAATGTACGTCACTAACCGTAAAGTAGGTTAAATTTTTTTTTAATCTGATTTTTTTTAAATATGAGTAAAATATCGTATTAAATATGATGGTTAATTCTGAATGAATCTAGAAAATTAAATTAGGAAACCTGATAGAAATAGACAAAAATGAATTTTGTTTCATTTAATACAATAACGTCATATTTTATTTATATAGAGATGTCCTATAAGTCGGTACAGTAAAGTGAATTAAAAAAAAGAATTCTTACATTTTTTTAAATAGTGAAATATTTAAAATTTATATTTGATATCAAATATTCGAAATTTTTTTAGATACTGTAAAAAGGGTATTACCAGCTACCTCAGACTTTAAATTCGAAAGGATTGTAAAAGATTTCTTCCAATATATAGAACAAAGAAAGAATAGGAAATCCATAAGAAATGGTATATACCAATTATTCATGATTCTTTTGCATCCAAGTTTGTTCTGGACTAGTTACATATTTCACCTTGTATTAGTGGCGGCTGGTGAAATTTTGGTCATATATTAGTATTGGAGCATGGTACCCAAGCAATACTTTAAGGCATAACTATCAAGGCTAAATGAAGAAGTTTTGCAAAAGAAATTGAGATTGAAGTTTGCGAAAAAAGTAGAAAAAAATTGTGTGCCTCGCCAGGTTATTTTTTAAATAGTTTGTAAAATATTTGCAAAAGATTTTTTTTTTCAGAATTAGGTGAAAGATATATCAACAGATTTGAAATTTTATCAAAAAATATGGTACTTTTATAAAGGTACACCGTTTTGAAATTTTATTTTATAGTCATTTTTCACTGCAAATAAATAGTTAATGAATTTAAACTTGATTCTTCAATTTTCTGATGAAGTCGTATATGAACGTCAAAACATCCAGAGTACATCGTAGGAGTGAGGTGGCAGCAGGTGGCGGAAGCCATCACCACCTAGGAGGGCGGCATCTCAAGAAACGAACATCAACGGCACAACACGGCTTTTTCCCAAGCAATCAACATTTATTAAGAACAATGGCCATGAAAGTCAATCCCGTGGTATACTTTAGATCAGTGGCGTCTGGTGGATTTAGCTTATACCATATCTCAGTATTGGTGCAGGGAACTCAAGCAATATTTTAAGGCACTACTATCAGTATCGAATGAAAAAGTTTTGAAGAAAAAAATTTAAAATTTGAGAAAAAAGTTACAAAATGCGCTGGCACGCCTGATTATTTCTAGACCATTAGTAAAATATTTGCAAACTATTATCTTTCGTAATCAGAAGGAACATTAATCACCCTGGTTTTTTTTTTTGGTTTTCGAAAATTTTTATTCTTTTTTAGTCATGACATTTTGAAATTTACACAATGAAGAACTTAAATTTCAAAATGTCATAACTTTACAGAAAATATAAATTTTCGAAAACAAAAAAAAATGGGGTGATAAATGTTCCTTCTGATTACGAAAAAAACATAGTTTGCAAATATTTTACTAATGACCTTGAAGTAATCCGGCGTGCCAGCGCATTTTTGCAACTTTATTTCTCAATTTTTTTTTCAGTTTTTTTCCCGCAAGACTTCTCATTCAGTATTGACAGTCGTGCCTTGAAATATTGCTTGGGTTCCATGCTCCAATACTGGGATATAGTATAACCTAAATCCGCCAGCCGCCACTGGTTTAGATCATAATTTAATAAAATAGTTGTCTCAATAAAATTGTTATCAAGTCAAAAAGCAGTGTTTTTTTGTTATAATAGTAATTTGTGTTCCGTTACTTTGTAGTGCTATAAATTATTTATATTTAATCATAAATATCATAATTGTATGGTTAATATAGTTAACATTGAGTCTGATAAATATCTTTCTTGTTATTAAGTTTCTGTCACAAAAGCGTGTTTTTGAAGTGGTTAAAAGTGGCAATTAGGTGGGTCACTCTTGGGACATGGCTGCCTGCGGACATTAAGCGTCCTTGTGACATGGCTGCCAACATAAATGAGACGTCACAGTCACTAATGTTACGGAATTTTTTACGAGTTTGTGCTGTTATTTGATTTAGTGGGAAACTGCTAATAGAGCTTCAAAGAATCACTTCTCAAAGAGACTTCCTAGTGTGAAGTTCGACCAGTAAGCAGCTCCAGTGTCTACCGCAACCAGGTGGTGGTAAGAATCGTTTTGACCGTTTTACTGTTTTATTTGAATTTATCGTTTATACCATTTTACCATTTTCTTTGCATTTATCGTTGGTCCCATTTTACCGTTTTATTTTGTAATGAATCATACATATGTTCATTATTATAGTTTTGGAAATTGCCGTTAGTCTTGTGCTACCGCCATGTGATGAATCATGCAAATGGTCATTCCTAGAAGTTTCTGCAATTACCGTTTGGCATGTGCTGCCACGTACTTCTTGCCGCCATGAAATATGAGACGTCACCAAGGCCAAAATTTTGGTATAAATAAAATCGCCATAGCCAAGGAAATGAATTCAGTTTTTTACTAACAACTATCTTCAGCGCGTTGAGCTGGGTAGTTGAGGAGTCTTAAGCGCGTTGAGCTTGACCACCATTTGTCTAGAATACAGAATCCGACGACGACGCCGCCCGGCCGAATGTCTGGCATCTTGGGGTTTTTAGCGCACTGAGCTAGACCTCCCGGTGTTGGTAGCTATTTTACCATCCTGCGCCACCGTCACCAGTCTAGTAATTATTTATTGCCATGGGTCTTCAGCGCGAATTAAATAACTTGAAACTCGAACTTGGTTTTTAAAAAATTTTATTTTATTATAAAAAACACAAGTTAAAGTAAACACAAATAAACTGAAGTAATTCGTTAAGCGACAGGAGAGGAATGATAGTAACTGAGTCTTAATTTGGAATACAGTGGTATATATAGTTACAATTTGACTAGCACAGCAAGTGCTGATATAAACAATAGCCATTCATTACAATGATATTACTCCTCCCTTCTTAGATCGGAAATAAGGGTGGAATCCTTGTTGACGCCGGATCTGGGGTCGTTTCCTCTACCATAGTTCCAGTAGGGTTGGTGCACTTGAATATGGTACTTCTGTATTGAAATATAAAGTATCCTATAATCATAAGTAGGGTATATATACCGGCCGACTCCTCCGACCTTGATCACATACGTATACGGGCATATGTTTCAAGGCCGTTGCGCCGCTGGATTGAATGTCTATGACACACGTGTACGCGCGCTTTTGTCAAGGTCGTTGTTTTCTATTCCTCCGACCTCGATCGTACACGTATTAAGGTCGCAGCGTCTCATGCTACCACTCGTGTGGTTTTGAAGGTTGTTTTTACAGTGTTCCTATATATGAAGGAGGGGAGTTGGATGGAAATTCATTCTTGAACTAATTCTGTTAGAGTGCAGTCACAATGTATACATGTAGTGCTTGTGGTATTAGTTTTACACGTCGTGATAATATGCGACGCCATCAGATACGTTCTTGTAAAAAGTTTGATGGGCCACCAACAAAAAAATGTAAACATAGCGACGCGCAAATTAATTCAAAACCATCAACCTCTGCAGATGTACAAACGATTCAGCCTCACACATCCACAGCTGCATAAATACATGTTGGTGTTGTAATGTAACGATTGCTGCAAATCAGATGCATATTCACAGAAGAACATTACAACATAGAACAAATTCATGTGCTCCACTAATTGACGGTGTACAAGTTGTTCGCAGTGCTTTGAAATGTAGAATTATAAGTTATCGTGTACAAAGTGAAAATAATGATACTGATTATGTAATGTTTTTTGGTGAAATCAAGCACAAAGTTCTAAACGTGCTTGATGAGATGGTAAACATTCATAAATCTGTGAAAGTGAATATGG